>JAQZBX010002204.1:31930-74255 GCA_029593785.1 Cabassous unicinctus
AAAAAAAAAAAAAAACACTGAGCAGACTGACAAAGAAAAAAGGAGAGAAGACAGAAATAAATAAAATCAGAAATGAGAGGGGGGCCAATACTGCTGACCCCGCAGAAATAAGAGAGATCATAAAAGGATTCTATGAAAAACTGTATGCCAAAAAACTAGAAAACATAGATGAGATAGACAAATTCCTAGAAACATGCAAACCTCCTACTTGACCCTAGAAAAAATAGAAGATCTCAACAAACCAATCACATGTGAAGAGATTGAAACTGTCATCAAAAACCTCCCAAAGTTCTCTCAATTGGCTCTCACCATTGGTTGGGTAACCAATAAGAGTTGGGGCTTGTCCCCTCAGCATTAGCAAGGGGGGGGGGATAATTAACTGTTTAAAAGGTAACCACACAAGGCAGAGCTCACGCTCTCTGCCTAGAGGAGCCCACGACAAATCTTGTTGTGTATTTCCATCTTTCTCTTCCATTTATTAGCAAGTTCTGTTCTTTCTCCCATTTCCCAATACCTAAAAAACAAAACACTTCCTAAAGATGAAAAGCCTGGGACCAGATCACAGGTGAATTCTACCAATTATTCAAACATGACTTAGTACTGATCTTCTCAACTTCTTCCAAAATATTAAACAGGAATGTGTGCTATCAAACTCATTCTATTAGGCCAACATCATCCTAATGCTAAAACCAATAAAGTTACTATGAAAAAGAAAATTACAGACCAATATCTCTAATGAATATACATACAATAATCTTCAACAAAATACTTGCAACAGAATCCAAAAGCACATTAAAGGAATTGCACAATATGATCATGTGGGTTTTATCCCAGGTATGCAAGCATGTTTAAATACAAGATAAACAGTGTAATAAACCACATTGATGAATTGAAGAAGAAAATCACATGATTCTCTTGATTGATGCAGAAAAGGCTTTTGACAAAATATAACACCCTTTCTTGATAAAAATAGTCCAAAATATAGGAATAGAAATAAGCTTTCTCAACATGGTAAAATGCAAATATTTAAAACCTACAGCTAGCATTGTACTCAATGGTGAAAAACTGAAAACATTCCTGCTGAGGTCAAGAACAAGACAAGGATGTCCATTATGACCATTTTTATTCAATATTATGCTAGAACTTATAGCTAGAGCAATTTGGCTATACAAAGAAACAAAAGTCATCCAAATAGGAAAGGAAGAAGTAAAACTTTCACTATTCACTGATGACATGATCCTATATCTAGAAAATCCTGAAAAATCCACAATAAAGCTACTAGATTTAATAATTGAGTTCAGCAAAATGGTGGGATATAATATTAATACACAGAAATCAATAACATTTCTATACACTAATGATGTGCATTCTGAGGAGGAAATCAGGAAAAAATTCCATTTATAATAGTGACTAAAACAATCAAGTATTTATGAATAAACTTAACCCAGGACATAAAGGACCTGTATTCAGAAAACTACAAAACATTGCTAAAAGAAAATGAAGATATAAATACATGGAAGGAAATTCTGTATTCATTCATTGGGAGACTAAACATTGTTAAGATGTCAATTTCACCCAAAATAGTTTGTAGATTCAATGCAATCCCAAGAAAGATCCCAACAGCTTTTTTTGAAAACAATTCAAAAATCAAATTTATTTGGAAGGGTAAGGGGACCCAAGTAGCCAAAAAATGTCTTTAAAAAGAAGAATGAAGTTGGAGGACTCTCACTTGCTAACATTAAAATATATTACTTAGCTACAGTGGTAAAACAAACAAACAAACAGAAAAAAATAAAAAACAGCACGGTAATGGCATAAGTACAGACAGACTGACCAATGGAACTGAAATGAGAACTCAGAAATTGTCCCTCACATCTACAGTCAAGTGATTTTTGACAAGGCTGTTAAGCCCAGCAAGCTGGGACAGAACAGTCGATTCAACAAGTGGTGCTGGGAGAACTAGGTAGCCATATCCAAAAGAAAGAAGGAAGACCTCTATCTCACTCCTTTTACAAAAATTAACTCAAAATGGATCAAGGACCTAAATATAAAAACAACAACCATAAAACTCCTAGAAGAAAATGTAAGAAAATATCTTCAAGATCCTGTGGTAGGCAGTAGTTTCTTAAACCTTACACCTGAAGAATGAGCAACAAAAGAAAAAGTAGATAAATGGGCACCTCCTTAAAATTAAACACTTTTGCACCTCTAAGGACTTCATCAAATGGGTGAAAATGCAGCCTACTCAATGGGAGAAAATATTTGGAAATCACGTATCTGATAAGGATTTAACATCCATGATATATAAAGAGTACATAAAACTCAACAATGAAAAGAAAAACTATCTGAATAAAAAATGGACAAAAAAAACTTGAAAAGACAACAGTCCAAAGAAGAAATACAAATAGTGAGGCAACACGTGAAAAATTGTTCAAAATCACTAGTGATTAGGGAATTACAAATCAAAACTACAAGATCTCATTTCACACCTATTAGACTGGCCACTATTAAAAATTCAGAAAACTGTAAATATTGGAGAAGATGTGGAGAGATAGGAATGCTTATTCACTGTTGGTGGCAATGTAGAATGGTAGAGCCACTGTGGAAGACTGTTTGGCAGTTCCTCAGAGTGTTGAATATAGACTTGACATGGGACCCAGCAATACCATTGCTAGGTATATACCCCGAAGTACTGAGAGCAGTGACACAAATAGTTGCACACTGATGTTGATAGCAACATTATTCATGATAGCCAAAAGTTGGAAACAACCCAGGTATCCATCAGCTGATGAATGGATAAACAAATTGTGGTGTATATACACATTGGAATATTATGCAGCAGTAAGAAGAAATGAAGTCATGAAACATATGACAACATGGAAGAACTTGGAGGACATTATGTTGAGTGAAGCAAGCCAGACATAAAAGTGCAAACACTGTATGACTGTCCTATTATGAGCTAAATATATTATGTGAAATATAAATATATTGTGTGAAATATGAATATTGGTAAAATTTCACATATAAGACCAGTTTTCTTTGAAGCTGAAAAAATATAGTTTAATACTGCAAAATATTAATAGCAGACAAAAAAATATTATACTAAGTGAAGGAGACCAGACACAGAGTATTGCATATTGTATGATTTCATTTATATAAAATGCAAATATAAATCAATCTGTAATGATGAAATTAGTTTAGTGGTTATGTAGGACTGAAGAAGGAATGTTAAGTGGTGTGGTCTTTCTTATTGGAGTAATGAAATTTTTCTAAAGTTTTTCAAATGATGAATGGACAACATTGTAATTATACTAAAAGTCATTAATTATACACTTTGGATAGATCATATGGTATGTGAATATATCCCAATAAAACTACCTAATAAGCAAATAAGTCATTGTGCAAAAATAATCAGAAATAGCCACTATGTACAGTAGGGGAACCAGAGAGATTAAGAGGTGAGGAATTTTGTTTTTGTCTGGGTTTTTTTGTTTATTATTATTATTGAAATAATGAAAATGCTATAATAATGATTGAATCGATCAGTGCACAACTATGTGATTATACCAAATACTATTGATGGTACACTTTCAATAAATTATATGTTTTATTGATATGTATCAATAAAATTGATTTGTTTAAAAAATATAACAATGGAGTATGATATGCTTAGTTCTAGAAATGAAATGGGATTTGAAACATGGCCCTTTCTCTCAGAATGTCAGCCTCCATTTCATGCACTGGACATGGGGTGCCTTGGATTATAGGTAACAAATCTCTAGAGGGTACCTTGGGATTTCATATCAAACAGTAGGTAACATGAGTGAAGAAAACCTACTCTAATAGGTAATAAATCAAGTACAAATATATATAATTGGGACAAAATAATTCAATACTGCACCCAAATTCAGAAATCATATAGAAATGTGGTGTAAAATAGTAGCCAATTAAAAAAAATTATATTTAATGAAAAAAATTACAAGTAACACAATAGAGCATTAGCTACTCATTATGCACAAAATACAACTGAAGCTAGACAAGGAAAATTGAACAAATTGTGTGTTATGTGTGTAAAATTTGTTATAGGGAATCCAGGCAATGCACAGGTAAGTGAGAAGACTGGGAAGTTTCTCCATTGCTGGGCAAAACTCCTCCATATGTATCTGCTCAAACTGACCTTGTCTCAAAATGTGTGTGCTTCCACCTCCATCTCCTTCATTTCTAATGATGGCTCATTCATGGAAAAATTATTTCCTTCTGTTATAACGTGCCCTCCTAGGAGACTCCCAGCATTATATCTGTACCATTCACTTTCATGGAAACTCTCACATCATGTTTGGAACAGAATATTTTTTCATAGTAGACCCTTTTCCACCTGCCCAAGCCCTGGAGGAAAAGTCAACAGTGCAAGTGGCCTCCTGTTCCCAAATGGAGCATGAAGTCTGACTTCTTTGACAAATGTCCATGTTGCTCAGTTGACATGCTGAGTTCCCACACTTCTCTAGCCTCGTACAAGAAATCTCACAGCATCCTGCATAAATATGTTTCTTTATGCCAGACCTGATCTTGGCATCTTTAGTGGCACTCTTACTAAACAAAGTAAATTTTAATTCTATAGAAATTATGAAGAGAAAAAGATTGTAAACAACCCTGCTAAATAAAAAAATAAAAATCTTTGAGAGAAGCATTCTCAAGTGTGGCCTTGAAGTGGTCATATCCTGTCTTACTCATAAGACACAGGGCACCATCACCCTTGACCACCTGATCCTGAAGTCATGGCACCCTTTTTACATGTAGAAGAGTATAGTGCTGTCCACAAAGATAAGCTATTATTCCCTGTATAAAATGAAGACACATGGCTGTCTTCAGGTAAACACAACTGTTGATGAACAATGGAAACATTTTGATAAAATAAGCCATTTAACTCATTTTCTAGCAGAATTCCCCAGGATGGAGAATCCAAATTTTGGAAGGATTTACACCTAGACCATAAGGAATAAATGTAACTTGCTTACTCCATTACTGTTGGCTATGATGGAAAAACAGAATATTTTTTCCATTAAATTATAGGAAAAATATAAGATAGGCATCAGAGAGAGCATGAGAGTATGAAAGATGACCTGGGTTTCTCATTTCATGAAACAGTTATTTATCAACTAGTGGGGTGTAGTCATCATGTGGAGATACAAAATCATGGCTCACAAAGGCCAAGATAATGATCTACAGAGCTCAAAGTTCAGAAACGTGTCCCATATACATCTTCGCTTATAGCCCCAAATAATGGGGGTAGCTTTCTTTACAAACACAATAAATCAATTCAACATCCACATCTAATTTTTACCAAAAAATGTTATCCACTCCTCTACTAGTCTCCATTTGCATTTCTCACATGAGTCCTCACCCAGGGGAGAGTGTCCCAGTCAGAGCTGAGTGAAGGAACACTTCAGCCACTCCCAAGTTCCTCCAGAAACCATAGCCTGAGCCACAAATAGAGCTAAAGGGAAAGGTCCTAAGAATTTGGATGCACAACACAGAAACACAAGCATTGCCAGAGAGCAGAAGGAGCAGAGATATGAGAACAAACAGTAGGGAGAATAAAAATGGATCAGCAGACATCTGGGGATATGGAGGATTAGAGAGACACAGGACTCACTTCTCTCCCAGAAAAATAGCTAGAAGCCTATTTTTCTAGCTATAGAAACTGTCTGGGAAAATGAAAGGAAACAAAGTATGTGGTCTGTAATGCAGGAGGTCGAACCCCAGAAGGTCGGCCAAATACTTTTGATATTCCAAAGAAACCACGTTGAAGCCCAGCAGCAGTCATGCCATTTATTACTCAGGTTAATGACTATGCCTTGAGTCCTGTGTGCACTGGAGTAGAAATTCCTAGGATGGATTACTGGCTAATTCCACCCGTCCCTTTCCAGGAATCTACAAAAAGAACTAGTGCGAGGGGGAATTGGACATTTCACGCCCCTACATGGTCCTTTGTGATTGAATCCTTTCACTTAGCAGACTCTTTCTAATTTTGTCCATGCAGTAGTAAATATCATTACTTCATTCATTTACAAATAAACAGCATTGTGTTGATTTATATACAACAAAACATTTCCCACTTTAACAACATTCATGTGTATGTTTCAGTGATATTAATTACATTTGCAATTTTGTGCTACAATTACCACCAAACATGACTAAAACTTTTTCATCTCACAGAGAAACTCTGTATCTATTAAACACAAACACTCCACCTCCCCACAACCAGGAAATCTCTAGTCTACTTCTTATCTCTATGAATTTCCTTTTTTTACATTTTATATCCGTGAAATCATAAAATATATTGACTACTATAGTTGGACTACTCAACCTAATATTATGTTCCAAGATTGATCCAAGTTGCATGTGTCAGAATATCATTCTTTTAAAAACTGAATTATATTCCATTGTGGGTATATATTGAAGATGGGGAAGTGTTGGGTTCCTCTAGGTTCTTGGCTACGTTGCAAAAAAGGAATTTAAGAACACACCAGTTTAGTTAGGCCAGTAAAAAAAATTATTGGGAAATGAGGGCAAAGAACAGAGCTTTCTGAGAAATGGGAGAGAAAGATGGAAATACACATCAAGATTTGGTACAGGCTCCTCCAGGCAGAGAAAGCAGGGTCACCTTTATTAAACTATTGATTACCCTCCCATTGTTAATGTTAAGGGGAGGGGCCCCAGCTATTACTGGCTAACCTCATCAATTGTGGAGACCAATGGTGAGGGCTGTTTTGAGTATCCAGGGCCCAGGAGAGGTCCCAGAAAGAGAAACGAGGACCTCAAATTTACACTCAAGGTCCCAGTAAGGACTTGCAGCCATGTTGTCTGTCATCCATGTTGTCAGCCAGCTAGGCTGTCTGCAAGCCGCAAGCCATGCTGTGGCTTATCTCATTTCCCTGGCTAACCTGCTTCATATATCATATTGTTCATCTGTTGATTGACACTGAGATAGATTCCACCTTTTGGCTTTTGTGAAAAATAAAACTATAAACATAGGTGTACTATCACATGTTTGAATCTCTGTATTCAATATTTTGTGGTAAATACACAGAACTGGGCTTAAAAGATCATATGGTAAATCTATATGTCCTTTATCATTTGAGAAACTGCAAGACCATTTTCCTAAGCAGCTGGATCATTTAACATTCCCAACAGCAGTGAATGAGCATACTCATTTTACCACAACCTCTCAAATACTTATTGCTACCCTAATATATAGTTCTAGCCATCTTTAATGTTATAAAGAAATTATATTTGTTACCTCATCATTCTGCCTGGCCTAGGCATAATTTTCTTCTAAGGCACCACCGCAGTTAGTCTTGCTTTTTGCATAACAACTATTAACAAATATCTGCACTTCTATATGGTTTGCGTTAATAAAGGTCCATGCTCCTTCTACCCTTTTGCACTGCAAAATTTCCTAGCAGGGCAGATAACTACATATGGTTTGAATGATAAGAAGATGCACTCAAATTCTACAAATAGCCCTTGCTGTTTTGCATTTTCACATATAATTTGTAATCTCCAATCTCTAAAAGCCATGGGAATACTCTACCCTCTGGGTCACAATAAATGCAAGCATCTTTGACCCATGTGTGCTCTTCCTTGCCCCCTCCTCCACAGAACCTCACAAGAGCCTGGATTAGGTAAGCAGGGCCCCTTCACCACCCTCATTCTCCCCTCTTCTCCTCCAGGCTCTTTGATCTAATAAAGCTGTCCTTTCATTTATTCTTGGCAGTCTGCATTTGTACTTCATCACCCAAAGAAACTTCACATAACCTCTGAAATACCCATCCTAGTTGGTGTGAAGTGCCATTACATTGTGGTTTGATTTATATTACCCTGATGATAAATCATGCCACACCACTTTTCATGAACTCATTAAGCATTTTAATATAAACTTTAGAAGAACTCTATAAATATTTTTGCCTATTTTCAATATCTAATGTATCTAAATATTTTCTTACATTTTTAACTTTACATTTAGAGAAGTTTTAGATTTACTTTACAGAAAAATTACACTAAAAATATAGGTAATTCCCATATAGCCTACCTGGCCCCTCCACAGCATTATCCCTATTATTGCCATCTTAGATTAATATGGTACATTTGTTACAGTTGATGAAACAATTTTGAAGCATTACACTAACCAAAGTCTATAGTTTACATTACCTTTTACACTTTGTGCTGTATAGTTCCATAGGCCTGGACAAATGCATAACGTCATGTAGCCATCATTGCAGTTATTATATAGAAGAATCTCTTCTCCCCAATTATGCCCTGTTCCATCAATTCATTCCCTTCTCCCTTCTGAAACTCTGGCAACCACTATCTTTGTATTAATGTAATAAAAATTCTGTCATTCATACTCTGTTGAGTTGAGAATTATATACATATTCCAAATGCAAGCCCTTTATCAGATATATTATTTGCAAGCTTTTATTCACATTCTGTGGTTTACTTTTTCATGCTCTTAATGGTGATTCCATTGAATCACAAGTTATTAATTTTTGTGTACAGTGTTCAGGGTCCAAATTGATTATCAGTTTTTCCATTTCACTATCTAGTTGTTCTGGTATCATTTCCTTAAAAAGAATATTTTTATCCATTGAATATTTTGGCCCTAATGTCAATATTAGATGAGCAAAGATACATGTATTTATTTCTGAATTCCTAATTCTATTTAACTGATCTGCATGTCTATCATTATGTCAGCATTATGTTTTCTTATTTCCATGATTTTTAGTAAGTTTTAAAACTGGTAATTATGAGTTGTCTTAATTTATTTTACTTCTATGTTATTTTTGGCTAATATTGCTATTTCACAATTCCATATACATTTTTAAATCAGTTTTTTAATTTGTACAAATAGGTTAGCTGTATATCTTGAATGGATTTTGTTGACTTGGAAGACGGCTTTGGTGTTAGTACCATCTTAATAGTGGTAAGTATTCTTATACATGAGCATGAAATGTTTTTCCATTCATTTATATTTTCTCTGGACTCATGCAACAATGTTTTGTATATATTGGAGTATAAGTTAAGAACTTTTTATTACATTTATTCATAAGTATAAACTATTATTTTATGTTATTATAAATGCAAATATTTTCATTGCAATTTTGGGATGTGCATTGCCAAGTATAAAAACACAATTGATTTTTTTATATTGATCTTGTATCCTGCAACCTTACTAAACTCAGTTTTTAGGTATAATATGTATTTTATGGATTCCTGAAGATTTTATATTTATAATATTATATAATCTCCAAACCAGATAATTTACTTCTTCTATTCCAATCTGTATTCATATTCTTTGTTTTCTTGCATAATTGTATGTGTTATAACCCTTAGTAAATGTTGAATAGAAGGAACCAGGGCAGACATCCTTCTACTGCTGCTGATGTTAAGTAAAAACAATCCTATTTTTCAGCATTAAGAATGATGCTAGGTTCTGTCATGAACCTGGCAATGTAAGAGATCCCCTGACAAAAACCTCCCTAGTGATATAGTGACTATAAGGACAAATGCCACTGCTTGGAACTCTGGAGGATGGTACAGACTGGAGAAGGTCTCCACAACTGCTGAATTAAAGAAAGAGAAAAATATAAGATGGGAAACTTCCATCCCAAACTAGCTAGTCCTCTTCTCCTCCCCCTCATTTGGTCCCAAACAATGCTTGGGAGTTTTCCAGAAGCAGCAGCCTGGCTTTCTCTCACCAAGATCAAAGACAACAGGAAAACTCACAGCAGTGAGTTAAAACCATGTTTTAGTTTGCTAAGTTTGCTGCTGCAGAAATTGGTTATTTTTTATAATAGGAATTGATTAGGTAAAATCTTACAGGTACAAAACTGTGAAAATTTCCAAATGAAGACATCACCAGGGATGCTTTCTCACTAATAGTCAGCTACTAGCATATCCTGTAGTCCAGCCACATGGAAAGGCAAGATCATGTCTGATCTTTGGAATCCTCTCTCTCTCATATGGCAAGCCCAAATGGTGGCTCTCTTTCTCTGTGCATGTTTTTACTTTCAGTTCTCAGTTTAAGACCCTGGCAAAAGGACAGGGACCTAACCTGGGGCATGCCTCACGGATGTAATCCAATCAAAGGCTCTAAAGCAATCTAATCAAAAGCGAACTAATGGATGAAACTGGAGGACATTATAATGAGTGAAGCAATCTAGACACAAAAAGACAAATACTGTATCATTGTGCTATTATGAACTAAATATATTGTGTAAACTCATGGAGTTAATAGTTAGAATATAGGTCACCAAAAAATAGAAGGAGGGTAGAGAATGGAAAGCTGATGGTTAATGTGGGCAGAATTAGTAAAAAAGTTGTTTGTAAATCTTTGGAAATGAAAGAAATGGTGAAAGCACGTCATTGTGTTTGTAACTAGCAGAGCTATTATATGGTTATGACAGTGGTTGAAAGGTAAAGCCTAAGAACATGTATATTACTGGAAGGAAAGCTAAAACCTGTAACATGGGACTGTATAAGATAGAAAAACCTCATGTATAACACAAATGGTGTGATATTGCATGTATAACACTATTTTTACAAAATATAAATACAAATATACTAGAGAGAAGGAAAAAGAATAGCAGCTGTGTACAGCAGGGGAAGCACAGAGTTTGAGAGGTGATGAGTTTTGTTTGTTTTTTGTTTATTATTATTATTGGAATAATGAAAGTGCTCTAAGACTCACTGAAGTGTTGAATGCACAAATATGCATTTACACCAAGTACATTGTAAATTGATTGTACACTTTGGATAGATTTATGCCTTATAAATATGTACCAATAAAATTGATTTGTTAAAAAAGTGTACTAATTAAATTTCCCTTAATTGAGTCTAATATAAAGGTCCTATCTAAAGTGTGTTTACAGGTATAGGTATGGGTTAGCTTAAAAAAATAATTTTCTGGGGTCCACAAAGGACAAACCAGGAAAAACTCCATGCATATTCTTACACAGGAAGCAGGTCTACAGAGACATAGGGCACTACACAAAGCTCATGAAGAGAGCTATATTCAAAAATGCCCCAAGGTGGAAAAAAAGAAAAACATGGCAGCCAAATATACTCACTCAATCCAGTAACTGTGGGGCTTCCAAAGTGAAAAATGGACCTTTCTGGAGTGAACAAAGCTCTGCTTTGACCCCCTCTGGCAAACTGTGGTGGGATAACCTAATGGGAAAGAAACTGGAGGCAGAAAACAAACAGAATAGATCAAGATTCCCAGAGAAGAAATAGAGGAAAGGAAGTTTTCCCTGGGAAGTAAAATAATTACACCAAATTTCCATCTGAAAAATTGTACCATATATACAGGGCAAGAATCAGATGAAGAAGAAATGAGAAAATCTGACTAGTTAAACTTGGGCTATTCTAAAGATTGATGATAAATTGGAACAAGCATCTAAGAAGAACAGAAACTCAAAGCCAATCAATAATAAAACCCAACAGAAAAGGAAGAAACCGACTTTCAGAATTAACTCATGAAGGTAATCACATGCTTAAACACCACTAAAAAACTACAAGCTATATTAAGAAAAAAGTAGATGTGGCCAGAGGAGGCACAGAAGATTGAACATCCAATCAAAGAAATTCAAACAAATCTCCTAAATCAATTCAAGAAGGTGAAGGAAAATATGTGTAAAGAGATAAAGGATATTAAGAGGACAATTTGTGAGCCTAAAGAAGAATTGAATGTATAAAAAGAAACATAACAGAAATTATGGGGATGGAATGCACTTAGAAGAGATAACAAATATAATAGAGGCATACAACAGCATATTTGAGCTAGAAGAAGAAAGGAGTAGGGAACGAGAAGGCAGGACAATTGAAATGATACCTTCAGAAGAACAGATAGAAAAAATAATAGAAAGAATTGAGCGGTGACTCAGGTATATGATTAGCAGCATGAGATATACAAAGATATGCATCAAGGGTTTCCCAAATAGAAAAAAGAATGGGAAAAGGATAGAAAGAATATTGGAGGGAAAAATGACCAGAAATTCCCCACCTTTTGCCAGAATGGAAGGCAAGATGACATCAGTTTAAGTGGGCACTCACCATCTCTTTCACAAAAGAAAGCTGATTGGGGACAGGATACTGCCCAAGTGACTTGTTCTGGGAGCCCACAGAGTGAGAGCCTTTGGGACATTGATCGGGAAGGAGCTGGACAGGGAGATAGATTGCTCAAGATAAAACTGAGTTTTCAGCCCCGAGCTGGAAATCATGGATGCGGATGGCTAAGCCCCACCTTCAGGGCAAAGGGCTAAGGTGAGCCCTGACTCCTGCCAGCAACCCAGTGACAGGGAGCATTCTCTGAGAGTAGGAGGGTTCTGGCAAAGGGTGTAGAGGGGTTTTCTTTCTGTGGGTTTGGTTGCCTGAACCCCCTTAGAGCTTTGGGGAGCACACCAACCAGCTTGAAGTGGCACCAGGCTGTGGAGAGAGGCAAATCTGCTGAGGAAGACTGATTTATTTAACTGCCCTGGGATATGGAGGCTTGGCTTGAGAGAGGGTGGACTCAGCCAAATTTATAGTTCTGTGCTGAGGACTATCAGAATTTCAACTCCCTTAAGGAAGTCAGGCAGTGGGAAGTACTTAATAAGTTTCCACAAGCTTATTTAGGGTCCTCTGGGAGGAGGGAGTGGCTTAGAAGAGGCTTGTAAATAATTTCATTGCGGTGAAGTTGGTTATCTGGACCCCCTTAGAGCTTTGGGGAGCACACCAGCCAGCTTGAAGTGGTTCCAGGCTGAGGAGAGAGGTGAATCTGCTGAGGAAGCCTGATTTACCTAACTGCTCTGGATTACAGAGACTTGGCTTGAGAGAAGGTGGACTCAGCCAATTTAATATTTCCACACTGAGGAATATCAGAATTTCAACTCCCCTAAGGGAGTCAGTCAGGGAATAGTGCTTAATAAGTTTCCACAAGCCTATTTAGGGTCCTCTGGGAGGAGGGGGTGGTCTAGAAGAGGCTTGTAAAGCATTTCAGTGATGTGAACTCAGTTAGCAGGGTCCCATTAGAATTTCAAAAGGGAACTCAACCTGACAAGGAGAGGGGAGGCAGGATCTGCTCATACAGGCTGCTGAATTCTGCTGCTCTAGGAGAGTAAAACCTTCCCAGGGGAAAGTGACTAATTAGCTTTCTGAAGAGCTAACTAGCTCAGTGGAGGAATTTCTGCCTTGAATATAAGCAGTCCCTAGTTCAATTCATCGCTCCTCTAAGAGTAGTAATTCACCGGGATATCTAACATCACGCTGATATCATAGGACAGGGAAAACATAGACATTATTTTTGTACTAACTTCTTTTGGGTCCCTTATTCTCCAAAAATAAGGGGGGGATACTTAAAAAATTTAACTTAGTTTACTCGCTAAAATCCGCCTCAAAACTTGCAGAGAGAAGCCTGCAGGGTAATTAATACATGAACGCAGGCAGACTGAGAGGCTCCACAAGGGTGCAAGAAGGAATACTGCTCTTCCTTAGCTTTGTGTGACTGCTTGCTTGTGTGTTTGTTTGTTTGTTGTTTATTTCTTTGTTTCTTGCTTTTCTTTCCTCTTTCCTCCCCACCCCCTTTTTAAAAAAATTATATGCTGCTAGATTGTTTCTCCTTTGCTGTGCTTCTTCTTCCTTGATCTCCCATTTTCTTTGTATCTTGATTTTGTCTACCAATGCTATCTCTTTTCCTTCTTACAACATAAGCTTGTGGAAACTTATCTTTCTATCTTCTGCTTTCTGTTGTGGTTCTTACATTCCACCTTTATTCATTAGTCCTCAACTTAACTGGTTTTGATTTCTATCTTGCCTATTCTGTTTTCTTTTTTAATAAACTTTTTCCTTTCAGCCCATTTTTTAATAAATTTAACTAAAGATGTAAAGGACTTATATACAGAAAACGATACAATATTGTTAAAGGAAATCAAAGAAGACATAAATAAATTAAAGAATTTTCTCTGTTCATGGATAGGAAGACTAAACATCATCCAGATATCTGTCCTACCCAAACTAATCTATAGATTTAATGCAATCCCAATAAAAATCAACACTATTTTTTAACCAGTTGGAAAAACTAACTACAAATTTTATTTGGAAGGGTAAGAGGCCCTGAATCACTAAAAACATATTGAAAATGAAAAATGAAGTTGGAAGTATCACACTACCTGATTTTATTTTTTTATTTTTAAAAAGAAGTTTAGATTACATAAATGTTACACAAAAATTATAGGGATCCCCATGTTCCCCACCTCCAACACCTCCCACAACCTCCCACATAAACATCTTTCATTAGTGTGGCACATCATCTGCAATGGATATACACATCCTGGGGCTTTGCCACTAAGCATGGACCATAGTTTGCATTGTAAACCACACTCTCTCCTACACAGTTCTGCATGTTTTATGCTGATGTAAAATGGGCTATATCTGTCATTGTAATGTCACTGAGGATAATCCCCAAGTCCCAAAAAAAGCCCAAATATTACAACTGCATTTCCCTCTTCCTGCCTTATCTATTCTTTTCCTCCCTCCCCATCCCCCTGAGGCCCAAGATGACCCCCTGACATTGATCTTTTAGCCTGTGACGTTACTTAACTCCTTTATAAGTTCTAGAAGCTTTATTGTAGATTTCTCAGGGCTTTCTACATATAGGATCATGTCATCTGCAAACAATGAAATATTTCCTTCTTCTTTTCCAATTTGAATGCCTTTTATATCGTTTTCTTGCCTCAGTGTTTGAGCAATAACTTCAAAGCCAATTTTAGATAAGAGTGGTGAGAGTGGGCATCCTTGTCTCGTTCCCAATCTTAGACGGAAGGCTTTTAAGATTTCACCATTGAAGATGATGTTAACTTTGGGTTTTTCATTTATACCCTTTATCATGTTCAGAAGTTTCTTTCTATTTCTATCATTTGCAGTGTTTTTATCAGGAAAGGATGCTGTATCTTGTTGAATGTTTTTTCTACATCTATAGATATGATCATGTGATTTTTTTTCTTTCAATCTGTTTATGTGGTGTATTGCATTGACTGATTTTCTCATGTGGAACCATCCTTGCATACGCTGGATGAAACCTAGTTGGTCATGGTGTATCATTCTTTTGATATGTTGTTGAATGTGATAAGCAAGTATTTTGTTGAGGATTTTAGCAGCTAGGTTCATTAGAGAATGGCCTGTACTTTTCCTTTCTCATGGTATCTTTGCTTGGATTTGGTATTAGGGTAATGTTGGCATCATAGAATGAGTTAGGCAATGTTCTTTGTACTTCTATTTTTTGAAAGAGCTTAAGCAAGATTGGTATTAGCTCTTTCCGGAATTTTTCTTAGAATTAAGCTGTGAAGCCATCTGGTCCTGGGTTCTTCTTAGCTGGGAGGTTTTTGATAATGAATCTATCTCTTTACTTGTATTTGGACTGTTCAGTTCATCAATTTCTTCTTTAGTCATTGGAAGCTGTATGTGAGTTTCTAGGAATTTTTCCATTTCCTCTAGATTATCATTCTTGTTGGCATATAATTTTTCAAAGTATCCTCGTATGATACTCTTTATTTCTGTGAGGTCAGCAGTGATATCCCCTTCCTCATTCTTTATTTTGTGTATTTGCATCTGTTCTCTCTTTTTCTTTGTTAGTCTGGCTTAGGGTTTGCCAATTTTATTGATCTTCTCAAAGAACCAGCTTTTGGTTTTGTTTATTTTTTCTAGTGCTTTTTTCCCCCTCTATTTCATTTAGTTCTGCTCTAATCTTTGTTATTTCCTTCTTTTAATTTCCCTTTGGTTTAGTTTGTTGTTGTTTTTCCTATTCCTCCAAGTGTGCAGTTAGGTCTTCAATCTTAGCTCTTTCTTCTTTTTTAAAATATGTATTTATGGCTATAAACTTTCCTCTCATTTCAGCTTTTGCTGCATCCCATAGGTTTTGATATGTTGTGTTGTCATTTTCATTACTTTCAAGGTAGTTACTGATTTCTTTTGAGCTTTACTTCTTGACCCACTGTTTGTCTGAGAGTGTGTTGTTTAAATTCCATATCTTTGTGCCTAATCTGGCTCTCTCGCCCTTAGTGATTTCTAATTTTATTCCTTTGTGGTTGGAGAAATTACTTTGAACAATCTCAATCTTTCTGAATTCATTGAGAGTTGTTCTGTGGCCTAGCATGTGGTCTATCTTGGAGTATGATCCATGTGTACTTGAGAAGAATGCATATCTTGCGGTATTTGGGTGTAGTGCTCTGTATATGTCTATTAGGTCCAGGTCTCTTATGTATTGTTCAGAGTCTTTGTTTCTTTATTGATTCTCTGTCTAGATGTTCTGCCTAATAGTGATAATTGTATAATAAAGTCCCCCACTATGATGTAGAGGCATTTATTTCTCCACTTAGTTTTTCCAGCATTTGCCTCATGTATTTTGAGGCACCCTGTTCAGTTGCATAAATGTTTATGATTGTTCTCTCTTCTTGAGAGATTACCCCTTTTGCTAATATATAGTGTCCATCTTTGTCTCTTACAATGATTTACATTTAAAGTCTACTTTGTCTGATATTAGAATAGCTACTCCTGCCCTTTTTTTGGTTATTGTTTGATTGTAAAAATTTTTTCCAGCCATTCACATTCAGCTTCTTGAATCCCTGTGTGGAAGGTGGGTCTCTTATAGACAACATGTAGATGGATCAAATTTCCTTATCCATTCTGCCAATCTATGACTGGTGAGTTTATTCCATTACCATTCAGTGTTATTACTCTCAATGAATTTCTTACATCAGCCATATTTTCTTTTGGGTTTATGTATGTCATATGTTGTTTTTATTTCTTTGTTTGTCTTTTTAGTTCTTCTTACATTATCCTCCAACTCTCTCTTCCCTGTTTTTTCCTTTCAATTGTAGAACTTCCTTTACTGTTTTTTGATGTGGAGGTTTCTTATTGGCATACTTCCTTAATTTCTGTTTATTTGTGAATATTTTGAACTCTCCATCATTTTTGAATGCCAGGTTTGCTGGATAGAGAATTCGTGGCCTGAAGTTTTTTTCTTTTTGTACTTTGACTATGTCATACCACTGTTTTCTTGCCTCCATGGGTCCAGATGAGAAATCAGCACTTAATCTTATTGTGCTTCCCTTTTTTTGTGACAGTTCTCTTTTCTCTTGCTGCCTTGAGTATTTTCTCTTTTTCTTGAGCATTGGATATTTTGACAAGTATATGTCTTGGAGTTGGCCTGTTGGGATTTATACTGTTTGGTGTGTCCTGTGCTTCCTCGACATGTACATCCATCTCCCTCATTATGGTTCAGCCATTATTTCCTTCAACACTCCTTCTGTTCCCTTTCCCTTCTCTTCTCCTTTCTGGGGTGCCTATAATGCATATATTTGTGCATTTTGTGTTGTCAGTTAAATCCCTAAGTGCCTGCTGGATTTTTTCTTTCTTTTTATCTATCTGTTTGATTTCAGATGTACCTTCTTCCACATCACTAATTCTTTCTTCTGCCTGTTCAACTCTGCTGTTATGTGAATCCAGCATCTTCGTGAGTTCTTGGATTGTGCCATTCATCACCATCATATCCGTTATCTTTTTAGGTATGTTTACAATTTCTTCATTATGTTTTCCCATTGTCTTCTTAATATCCTTAATCTCTTCCTTCACTTCATTAACTTGGTCCATTATATTTGCTTGGACAGCTTTGATTAGTTGTTTGATGTTCTGCATCTCTTCCTCGTTTTTAGTTTGTTCATTGGACTGGTCCATGTCTTCCTGTTTCTCAGTATGGTTTGTAATTTTTTGTTGCCCTCTTGTCATCATTTTATCTTGAGGGGTTTATTCAGTTGATTAGCTTCTCTCTATGTTGTAGAGTTTTATTTAGCTGGTGGTTCTGTGTGTGTGTTAAGTTTTGTCTTTGCTGCTTTGTTCTTCTTATTCTATTTCTTTGCTTCTTTCTATGTTCCCTTGGAGGCAAAAGATTAGGGCCAGAAGAATCAAAGGAGGTGATAAAGGAAGAAGGATAATAGTAGTATTGATAAATGTTAGAAGAGGGGCTGTATACAGCTTAGTAAAATGAATATTTAACTCTTGTAGGCAGTGTAGAGTAATAGGGGGAAAATTGGAGTACCTACAATCGAATGGGAAACCAAATAAAGGAAAATATATACAATGGTTTAGAAGGCCGGAATGATGAGGAGAGCGGGAAAGAGTAAAAAAATGACTGAAGAGAGAGGCAAGATGATGTCAGTTAAGAAGGGTACTCTCTGAGAGCTCACTGAGGATGACGGATTGTGGACAGGGTCCTGCCCAGGGGTCTGTGCTGTGTGCGCATGGAGTGAGAGGCTAGGGACATGTATCTGCGCAGATCTATGGCATGGACTGATCGGTAGAGATTCATGAATTTTTAGCCTGCCTGCGGTGGTTAACACAGACAGCGGAGCCCCATCTTTGGGGAGAAAAAAAAGCTGGTTTGAGCTGCAACTCCCGGCCCAGCAACTGGCTGACAGGGCCCGGTGAGAGGGAGCATTCTGTGAGAGTGGGATGACTCTGGCAAAGGGGTGAGAGAGCTTCCCTTTCTGTGGATTTGGCTGCCTGGAACCCCTTGCTGCTTGGGCAAACAAAACAGCTGGATTGTATCAACACCCGGCAGAGGGGAGGGGCAAATCTGCTGAGTGATTTGATTTATCTAACTGCCCATGGATAAGCCCCAAACCACGCCAAGCCAGGGAGAGGGAGCACTCTCTGAGAGAAGAAGGGTTCTGTCAGAAGGCAGAGAGGGGATTCTCTAATATCGATTTGGCTGCCTGTACCCCCTCATAGCTTTGGGGAGCAGATAAACTGGCTTGAAGCAGCGCCAGGCTGAGGGGAGAGGCAAATGTGCTGAGGAAACCTGATTTACCCAGCAGCCTGGTGATGCTGACTCAGCTCCAGAGGGGCGGAGTCAGCCATTTTTATTGTTCGGCACTGACTAGCATCAGAGCTTCAGCTCACCTGGGGAGTCCAGGATCTGGGAAGTGCTTGATTAATTTTCACGAGCCTAGTTAGGGTCCCCTCAGTGAAAGGGGTGGTCTAGAAGAGGACTTATTTTGGGTCCTGTATTTCGCAAAAAAAAAAAAAAAGAAGACAGTCACTTTAAAAAAATGAAAATTAAATTCTTTTTAATTTAGTTGAATAGCTAAAAGCTGCTTCAAAACCTGCAGATAGAACCCTGCAGCGAAATTGATTGATAAACACAAGCAGGCTGAGTGAACCCACAAGGACCCTAGGAGGAACACTGATTCTCCTTTGCTTTGTTTGACTGCTTGCCTGTGTGGTTGTTTGGTTTTTTCTCTGTTTATTTGTTGTCTCTTGCTTTTCTTTCCTCTTTCCTCCCCCCTTTCTTTTTTCTTTCATTTTTTTTTTAAATTAGGTGCTGCTAGCTTCTCTCTTCTTTGCTGTGCTTCTTCCTCAGTGATTTCCCATTCTCTGTCTATATTGATTTTGTATTCCAAAATCTTCCTTATCCTTCCTTCATCTTTCTGCCTTCTGCTTTCTGTTGTGTCTCTTATATACTATGTTTTTTCATATGCCTACAATTTAAGGGTGTCAATTTTTATTCTATCTATTTTGTTTTCTTCTTTTTTATTAATATTAACTTTTTCCTTTCAGCCCTTTCTTTACTCTTTCTCTCCCCCCTCATAATTCTAGCTTTCTAAGTCACTATATATATATATTCCTCTATATGGTTTCCCAGTCCATTGTAGGTACTCCAATTTTTTTCCTATTACTCTACACTGCCTACATGAGTTAAATATTCATTTCATTAAATTTTATTTGTACCCTTCTAACTTTTATCAATATTACTATTATCCTTCTTACTTTCTCACATCTTTCGATTCCTCTGGGCTTAATCTTTTGTCTTCAGGGAACATAGAAAGAAGCAAGGAAATAAAATAAGAAGAAAAAGCATCAAAGAGAAAAGATATCACAGATGCAGAACCACCAGGTAAATAAAACTCTAGAACAGAGAGAGAAACTAATCAACTGAATAAACCAATCAAGATAAAATGATGACTAGAGAGCAACAAAAAATTACAAACCACACTGAGAAACAGGAAGACATGGACCAGTCCAATGAACAAACTAATAACCAGGAAGTGATGCAGAACATCAAACAACTGATCAAAGCTTACCAAACAAATATCATGGACCAACTTAAAGAAGTGAAGGAAGAGATTAAGGATATAAAGAAGACACTGGGAGAACATATGAAGAAATTGTAAACATACGCACAAAGATAACAGATATGATGGTGATCAATGGCACAATACAATAAATAAAAAAGACACTAGATTCACATAACACCAGATTTGAACAGGCAGAAGAAAGAATTAGTGATGTGGAAGGAAATACATCTGAAATTAAACAGATAGTAGAAGAGATAGATAAAAAGATAGAAAAAATCCAGCAAGGACTCAGGGAATTAACCGACTACACAAAACACAGAAACATATGCATTATGGGCATCCCAGAAGGAGAAGAGAAGGGAAAGGGGAGAGAAGGAGTGTTGAAGGAAATAATGGCTGAAAACTTCCCAACCCTATTGAGAGAGATGGATGTGCAGATCCAGGAAGCACAGAGCACCCCAAACAGTAAAAATCCCAACAGGCCAACTCCAAGACATATACTTGTCAAAATGTCCAATGCTCAAGAAAAAGAGAAAATACTCAAGGCAGCAAGAGAAAAGAGAACCATCACAAAAAAAGGGAAGCACAATAAGATTAAGTGCTGATTTCGCCTCTAAAACCATGGAGGCAAGAAGACAATGGTATTACATAGTCAAAGTGCTAAAAGAAAAAAACTTACAGCCACGAATTCTCTATCCAACAAAACTGGCATTCAAAAATGATGGAGAGTTCAAAATATTCACAGATAAATGGAAATTAAGAGTATGTCAATAAGAAACCTGCACTTCAAGAAATGCTAAAGGAAGTTCTACAAGTTGAAAGGAAAAAACAAGGGAGAGAGAGTTGGAGGAGAGTTTTAAAACAACTAAAAAGACAAAAAACCGAAGCAAAACAATATGTGACAGACATTAATCCCCCCCCAAAAAATGGCTGAAGTAAGAATTTTGTTGTCAGTAATAACACTGAATGTTAACAGATTAAATTCACCAATCAAGAGACACAGATTGGCAGAATGGAGAAGGGAATATGATCCATCTATATGCTGTGTACAAGAAAACCACCTTCGACCCAGGGATTTAAGGAGGCTGAAAGTGAATGGCTGGAAAACAATTTTAGAAGCTAACAATACCCAAAAAAGGGCAGGAGTAGCTATTCTAATATCAGACAAAATAGACTTTAAATGCAAAACTAGTGTAAGAGAAAAAGATGGACACTATATATTAGTAAAAGGGGTAATCTCTCAAGAAGAGAGAACATCATAAACATTTATGCACCTAATTGGGGTGCCTCAAAATGCATGAGGCAAACTCTAGAAAAACTAAGTGGAGAAATAAATGCCTCTACAGTTATAGCGGGGCACTTAAATACACCATTATCAGCAATAGAACATCTAGACAGAGAATCAATAAAGAATTAATGGCTCTCAACAATTCATTAGAGGACCTGGACTTAATAGACATATAGAGAAAACTACACCCAAATACAGCAGGATTTACATTCTTCTTGAGTGCACATGGATCATACTCCAGGATAGAACACATGCTTGGCTACAGAACAACTCTCATGAATTCAGAAAGATTGAGATTATACAAAGAAATTCCTCTGAACATAATGAAATGAAACTGGAAATCACTAAGGGCCAGAGAAACAGGTTAGGCACAAGGATATGGAAGTTAAACAACACACTCTTAGACAAACAGTGGGTTAAGAAGTAAAGCTCAAAAGAAATCAGTAACTACCTTGAAACTAATGAAAGTGACAACACAACATATCAAAACCTATGGGATGCAGCAAAAGCAGTCCTGAGAGGGAAGTTCATAGTCATAAATACATATATTAAAAAAGAAGAAAGAGCTAAAATTGGAGACCTAACTGCACACTTAGAGGAATTGGAAAAACAACAACAAACTAAACCAAAGGGAAGTAGAAAGAAGGAAATAACAAAGATTAGAGCAGAACTAAATGAAATAGAGAATAAGAAAGCATTAGAAACAATAAACAAAACCAAAAGCTGATTCTTTGAGAATATCAATAAAATTGACAAACCCTAAGCCAGACTAACAAAGAAAAAGAGAGAACAGATGAAAATACACAAAATAAGGAATGAGGAAAGGGATATCACTACTGACCTCACAGAAATAAAGAGTATCATAAGAGCATACTTTGAAAAATTATATGCCAACAAGAATTATAATTTAGAGGAAATGGACAAGTTTCTAGAAACTCACAAGCAGCCTACATTGATGAAAGAAGAAACTGATGAAATCAACAGTCCAATTACAAGCAAAGATATAAACTCTGTCATCAAAAACCTCCCAACAAAAAAGAGCCCAGGACCAGATGGCTTCACAGCTGAATTCTACCAAAAATTCCAGAAAGAGCCAACACCAATTATGCTTAAGCTCTTCCAAAAATACAAGTAGAAGGAATTTTTCCAAATTCATTCTATGATGCCAATATTTCCCTAATACCAAAACCAAACAAAGATACCACAAGAAAGGAAAATTACAGTCCAATTTCTCTAATGAACCTAGATGCTAAAATCCTCAACAAAATACTTGCTAATCGCATTCAACAACATATCCAAAGGATTATACACCATGACCAAGTCGGTTTCATCCCAGGTATGCAAGGATGGTTCAATACAAGAAAATCAATCAATGTAATACAGCAAATAAACAGATTAAAAGAAGAAAATCACATGATCATCTCTATAGATGCTGAAAAATCATTCGACAAATACAGCACACTTTCCTGATAAAAATACTGCAAAAGATAGGAATAGATGGAAACTTTCTGCGTATGATAAAGGGTATATATGAAAAACCCAAAGCTAACATCTTCTTCAATGGTGAAATCCTAAAAGCATTCCCTCTGAGATCGGGAACAAGGCAATGATGCCCACTATCACCACTCCTATTTAACATTGTCTTAGAAGTACTTGCCCGAGCACTGAGGCAAGAAAAGGACATAAAAGGCATCCAGATCAGAAAAGAAGAAGTGAAAATTTCATTATTTGCAGTCGACATGATCCTATACATAGAAAGCCCTGAGAAATCTGCATCAAAGCTTCTAGAACTTATAAAGTGTTCAGTAATGTTGCAGGCTATAAGATCAATGCTCAAAGATCAGTAACATTTCTGTACAGCAATAAGAAGCAATCTGAGAAGGAAATCAAGAAAAAAATACCATTTATAATAGTAACTAAAAGATTCAAATACCTATGAATAAATTTATCTAAAGATGTAAAGGACTTATTTTCAGAAAACTACACAAAACTGCTAAAGGAAATCAAAGAAGACTTAAATAAATGGAAAAATATTCCCTGTTCATGGATAGTAAGACTAAACATCATCAAGATGTCTATCATACCCAAAGTAATATACAGATTTAATGCAATCCCAATAAAAGCAACACTGTATTTTGTAAGGAACTGGAAAAACTAACCACAAAATATATTTGGAGAGGTAAAAGGCCCCAAATTGCCAAAGACATATTGAAAAAGAAAAATAAAGCTGGAGGTATCACATCACCTGACTTTAAAACATATTACAAAGCTACAGTGATCAAAACTACATGGTATTGGCACAAAGCTCAACCTACTGACCAATGGAACCGAATTGAGAGTTCTGATATTGATCCTTGCATATACAGTCATATGATATTTGACAAGGCCACCAAGCCCACTCAGTTGGAGAGAATGGCCTCTTTAACAAGTGGTGCTTGGAGAACTGGATATCCATTTTCAAAAGAATGAGAGAAGAATGCCATCTCACACCTTATACAAAAATCAACTCCAGATGGATCAAAGATCTAAGCATAAGAGCCAGAACCATGAAGACCTTGGAAGATAATGTAGGGAAGCATCGACAGGAACTTGTAATAGGAAATGGTTTCATGAACTTCACAGCCAAAGCACAAGCAGCAAGAGAAAAAATAGATAAATGGGATCTCATCAAAATTAAAAACTTCTGCACCTCAAAGGACATTATTAAGAAAATAAAAAGGCAGCGTACCCACTGTGAGAAAATATTTGGCAACCATATATCTGATAAGAGCCTAATATCCTGAGTATATAAAGAAACCCTACACCTCAAAAATAAAAAGACATACAACCCATGGAAAAAATGTGCGAGTGACCTGAAAAGACACTACTCCAAGGAAGATATACAAATGGCTAAAAAGCAAAAGAAAAAATGCTCAACATCGCTAGATATTAGGAAAACGCAAATCAAAACCACAATGAGATACCATCTTAAACCTATCAGAATGGTAGCTATTAAGAAAACAGCAGAATATAAGTGTCGGAGAGGATGTGGAGCAATAGGAACACTCATCCACTGCTGGTGGGATTGTGGAATGGTCCAGTCACTGTGGATGACAGTTTGGCGATTCCTCAGAAAACTAACAATAGATCTTTCGTATGATCCAGCAATTCCACTACTGGGTATATACCCAGAAGAATTTAAAGCAAAGACACCAACAGATATATGCACCCCAATGTTCATAGTGGCATTGTTCACAATTGCCACAAGTTGGAATCAACCCCAGTGCCCATCAACAGATGACTGGATAGGCAAAATGTGGTACATACATGCAATGGTATATTACTCAGCTGTTAGAAGGAATAAAGTGCTAACACATGGAATAACATGGATGAATCTTGAAGACTTTATATTGAGTGAAGCAAGCCGGGCATTGAAGGATGAACAGTATATGACCTCACTGATTTGAATTGAGGAAAGTGAGCAGTCTCTGAGAGCCACTGTCTGAAAGATAGTTTAATAAGGGAGATAGAGAGAAGAGAAGGTTGTGATCCATCACTCATATGGACATAATCTATGGTAAAGTGATAGAGTATAGTTGCATATTGAAGGATAGGACAGGTGGGTCGTGATATTTCTGGGTTTGGTGGTGCAGCGTTAACAGGTGTGTAGATTTGGGAGGGCAGGTTACAATGCCCAAGGCATGTAGCTATCAATCTTGTCATACCATGAGTCAAGGCAAGGGTGTGTCATATGCCCCAGGGGGATTGGAAGGAAGGAACAGAAAAGATCAAACGGGTATGTAGTGGTCATGGGAAATGTTTTTCATTACCTTACAGTAATGGGCACAGGACATGTAAATATCATCAAAAATTATTAAACTTTATCATCCAAATTGTAAACTATGCTGTAAACCATTGACAATGTTTATTAGCTATGTTTCATTATCTGTATAACAGTTATAACCATGCTATCATCCACAAAAAAAACACAACTTTTAATATGGGGTGGGGAAGGGGGAGGGAGGTTGGGTATATGGGAATCTCTAGTATTCCGTGTGTGACTTTGCTGTGACCTAAAACTTCTTTGAAAACTAAATGAAAATTTGGGAGACACTGGGGAATGAGAAGGGGAAGGTGTCACGGTACACACTGGACATCCAATAATGCAGTGATAAAAGGAGAAAAAATTAAAAAAATAATAATTTAAAAAAATTCTTTTGTTTTTTCCCATTTTCTTTTTCTGAATGTCCCAATCACTTAATTATATTTTATTTTTAGTTCTTTTTTTCTGAGTTTCCTTGTATTTTATCTCTTGTATTTAAGCTTATCATTATTTCATTTTCCTATTAATTGGAAATAAGAAAATGAAAATATGGTCTTCATCTTCAAGGAAGGTTTAGATCACAGTAGGCTTACAATGGGGGCTGCAGAGGATCATTGGTGGGGGGTGTCTGGGATGGGGTATTCATGGGAGTAAATTAATCTGAATATACATGAAAGATATATAAAATTGTTCAAATGATCAAGGGATGGGGCATGGTCATGGTGGATAGACAATCACTCAATAAAAGAGGGAATACTGAATTCCCAGCCTGGAGATCTCTGCCACATTGTCCAAGGGAGCAGCAACAGTCCCCTGAGTGCAGGGGCAGTGTCTGGCAAAAGAAGATGGCCCACTGTTGTGTTCTTGTTATTGATGACTAGCCTTATGATTCTTTGCTCTTGTAATTGAAACTTGGCCTACTATTATGGGGTGCCTAAGGGTTGCCATCTGAGAGCCTCCTTGTTACTCAAATGTGGCCTCTCTCTAAGCCAAACTCAGCATATGAATGCATTACCTTCCCCCCAGCATGGGACATGACTCCAGGGGATGAGCCTCCCTAGCAACAAGGGATTAATACCAAGTTCCAACTGGAAAAAGATCTTGAATAAAAGGAGGAAAAGGTAAAGACAAATGAGTTCATGTGGCTAAGAGACTTCAAAGAGAGTCGGGGGTTCATCCCAGAGGTAACGCTTATGCACACCTCAGTGGGATCTCATAGAACACCAAAGTGGTTATCATCCCATACTGACAGGTTCCTGAGGGCTCTGGAGACACCCAGGTCCTATATAAGGAGGGATAGCCCCAGAGATTGATGCCTTATGAGTGGGATCTACTTTAGAATCTGTGCTCCTGAGAGTGACAGAGTTGGACTCACATAAGTCCTCCCTGTAAATGGCCCATCAGTCCCTTCTATTCAAACCTATATGTGACATTGGAGTTTGTAGGTGTAATTCCAGAGACTGGAGCCTCTGGCCTGCCTATGCACCAGCTGTGCCTGGAATCTCCGTGGAGCTGCAACTCCTACTCTCCAGCTCAATGGACTCACACAAGTCACCTGGTGAAGAGACGATGATGGACAATGGCCATCCCAGGGAATGGAGAGAGCCTGCAGCTGAAGGCAGGATAATCCCATCCACCATATACATGGGATATAAGCCCATTCTCCCTTGAAGGTGGAGTGGACATCACCATTCCAGTTCCCTCAGGATTGGGGAAAGAGCTATGGACTCGAGTGGACTAAATCATATTATGTTGTAGACATATTGTGATTCAAGCAATGGAAGAAATTATAACAGTGAGGTGGAGCCAGTGGCCACTAGATGCTTTCAGGACAGGGAGTGGAAGGGCAGTTGTAATACAGGGGCTTTTTCAGGACTTGGGGGTTTTCCTGAGTGATGTTGTGGTGATGGATATAGGCCATTTTACATCAGCATATACCATGCAGAACTGTGTGGGAGACTGTGGTCTTCGATGTGAACTGTGTTCTATGCTTAGTGGCAAAGCCCCAGGATGTGTATATCCATTGCAGGTGATGTGCCACACTAATGAAAGATGTTTATGTGAGATGTTATGAGAGGTATGGGAGGTGGAGATCATGGGAATCCCTGTAAACTTTGTGTAACATTTATGTAATCTAAGCATCTTTTAAAATATATATGAAAAAAATAACATTTATGAAAGCAAATGCACATATATGCATATATATCTATATATCATTTTACAAATATTGGCTTGTATTGTGAAAAATTTGATTTTTATCCACAATAAAAATTTTAAAAAAGTATAGTCAAGTGATCCTAACCAATCAGGAGTGGACAGGAACTGACTTTTTTGGAGAGTGAAATCATCATTTACCCTGGTCCCCTGAGATGGAAGACCCATAGGTGAAATTTATAATGTATAAACATGTGTACAAAACATCTAGAATCAGAATTTTTCATATGATTAAAGCTAAATGTAAACCTTCCTGAGAAATGACTACATAACTTTTGTTCAGTGAAAAATAGAGACACAATCATGGATTTTGTAAAGTCTCTATAATTGTGCAAAATAAATATCTTTTTACAGAAAAAAAAAAGAAATGGCTGAAAGGAAAAAGTTAATAATAACAAAAAAGAAGAAAACAGAATAGATAAGATAAAAATTGACTCCCTTGAAGTTTCAGACTAATGAAAAAAGGTGGTATGTAAGAACCACAACAGGAAGCAGAAGGTAGAAAGATGAGGGAAGGAAAGAGATAGCGCTGGGAGACAAAATCAATATAGACAGAAGGGGAAATCACAGAGGAAGAAGCACAGCAAATAAGAGACAAGCTAGCAGCACCTAATTTAAAAAAGAAGTGGTGGAGGAAAGAGGAAAGAAAAGCAAGAGGCAAACAAACAAACAAAGAAAAACCAAACAACCACACAATCAAGCAAACAAAGCTAAGGAAGAACGGTGTTCCTTCTTGGGCCCTTGTGGAGTCTCACAGCCTGCTTGTGTCCATCAATCAATTACCCTGCAGGGCTCTATCTGCAGGTTTTGAGGCAGATTTTAGTAATTAAACTAAGTTAAAAAAATATTTTTTTTAAGTAACTGACTTAAAAAAATTTTTTTTTTTAGAAATAAGGGACCCCAAATAGTCCTCTTCTAGACAACCTCCTCTGCTGAGGGGACCCTAAATAGGCTCGTGGAAACCTATCAAACACTTCCCACTGTCTGGCCTCCCCAGGAGAGATAAAGCTCTGATACTAGTCAGTGCAAAATGATAAAATTAGCTGACCACTCCCTCCTGAGCCAAGCCTCCATATCACAGGGCTGTTAGGTAAATCAGGCTTCCTCAGCAGTTTCGCCTCTCCCCTCAGCCAGGTGCAACTCCAAACTGGTTGGTTTGCTCCAGGCAACCAAACCCACAGAAAAGAAACCCCTATCCAACTTCTGTCAGAACCCTCCCACTCTTGGAGAATTCTCCCTCTCATCAGGTTGCCAGCAGGAGTCAGGGCATATCCCTGGGCAGCTAGGTATATCAGCTTTCCTCAGCAGATTCACCTCTCCCCTCAGCCTGGTGCCACTTCAAGCCAGCTATTTTGCTTCCTAAAGCTGCAAGGTGGTCCAGGAAGCCAAACCCACAAAAAGGAAGCCCCTCTTGACTCTCTGAGATAACCCTCCCACACTGGAAGAACCCTCCCTCTCCCCAGGTTGCAGGCCGGAGTCAGGACTCATCCCAGCCTTTTGCCCTCAGGGTGAGGCCTAATCATTCATGTCCACTACCACAGCCAAGGAAAAACTCATGAATCTTTCCTGAGCAATCCACTTCACTGTCCAGCTCCCTCCAGATTGATGTCTCCAAGGTTCTCATTGTGTGGGCCTCCAGAACAGACCACTCAGGCAGGATCCTGTCCCCAATCAGCCATCCTCCAAGACCCAGATGGTGAGAACCCACCTAAACTGATACTATCTTCGATAATATAACCACTATCTGACTTTAAAACATACTACAAAACTACAGTGGTCAAAACAGCATGGTATTGGCACAAGGATAGACATAATGACCAATGGAACCGAATTGAGAATTCTGTTAAATGTCCTCATATACACAGTCATCTGATATTTGACAAGGCCACCAAGCCCACTCAGTTGGGAGAGAATGGCCTCTTCAACAAGTGGTGCTTGGAGAACTGGATATCCATATAAAAAGAATGAGAAAGGAACACCATCTCACACCTTAATCAAAAATCAACTCAAGATGGATCAAAGATCTAAATATAAGAGCCAAGACCATAAAGATCTTGGAAATTAATGTAAGGAAGAATCTACAGGAACTTGTAAGAGGAAATAGTTTCATGAACTTCACACCCAAAGCATGAGCAGAAAAATAAAAAAGATAAATGGGATCTCCTCAGAATTAAAAACTTTTGCACCTCAAAGGAAGTTATCAAGAAAATAAAAAGTCAGCTTACCCAATGGGTGAAAATATTTGGCAACCATATATCTGATAGGATGCTAATATCCTGCATATATAAAGAAATCCTACACCTCAAAAATAAAAAAAACAAACAACCCATTTAAAAAATGGGCAAGTGACTTGAAAAGACATTTCTCCAAGGAAGAAATATAAATGGCTAAAAAGCACTTGAAAAGATGCTTGACATTGCTAGCTATTAGGGAAATGCAAATCAAAACTACAGTGAGATACCATCTTACACCCATTAGAATGGCGGCTATTAATAAAACAGCAGACTATAAGTGTTGGAGAGGATGTGGAGAAATGGGAACCCTCCATCCACTGCTGGTGGGATTGTGGAATGGTTCAGCCACTGTGGAGAACAGTTTGGTGGTTCCTCAAAAAACTAACTATATATCTTCCATATGACCCAGCGATTCCACTTTGGGTATATTCCCAGAAAAATTGAAAGCAAAGACTCAAACAGATATATGCACACCAATGTTCATAACGGCAATGTTCTCTATTGCCAAAAGTTTGAATCAACCCAGGTGCCCATCAACAGATGAATGGATAAATAAAATGTGGTACATACATACAATGGAATATTACTCAGCTGTAAGAAGGAATAAAGTGATAACACATGGGATAACTTGGATGACTCTTGAAGACCTTATGTTGAGTGAAGCAAGCCAGGCATTGAGGATGAACAGTACATGACCTCACTGATTTGAATTAAGGAAATTGAGCAGTTTCAGAGATCTATTGTCTGAAAGATAGGTTTACAAGAAAGAAAAAGAGAAGAGAAGGTTGTTACCCATCACCCATATGGACATAATCAATGGTAAAGTGATAGATTGTAGCTGCATATGAAGGGATGGGACAGGAGCATAGTAATATTATTGGGTTGGGTGGTGCAGGGTTGACAGGTGGGGAGATTGGGAAGGGTGAGTTAGAAGACCCAGGATACTTGGGGGAGAGTCGGGAGAGGGACCTGGTGAACACTTGAGATTTGTGGGTATGAGCTTGAAATTATAGAGGTGGGAATGTTCTTTTGGCAATAGGAAAAGGAAGGGTCACTGGTTTAGGGTGTTGTTTGGAGGGGCATTCAGGGCAGGGCACACCGGTAGCAGGTTTCTAGGAAGTGTGTGAGTGTTCATTCTGTCATAATGTGTCATATCAGTCGGTAGAGACAACATAATGAGTGGGAAGGAGTTGGATTCCCATCTTTGAGAGGACAGATTCATTCAGAAATAGACAGGCAGGGGTCTCTCAAGAGCAAGGGCAGTTCTTAATAGAAGAGGACAATCAAGTGTGTCAAGACCTCCTGTTGCATGTAACTATGAATATTGTCATCCAATGAGTCAAGCCAGGGGGTCATCATGGGCCCCAAGGGGATGGGGATGGAGGAATAGAATAGATCAAACAAGGGGTATTTAGTGGTCAATGGAAAGGTTCTTCATTACCTTACAGTGATGGGCAAAGGACATGATAAATATCATCAAAATTTATAAAAATGTACAGTCTAAAATGTAAACCATACAGTATACCATTGGCAATGTTTAGTAGTGATGTTTCACTATTTGTATATCAGTTATAACAATGCTACCATTTACATATAAAAAGGTATTAATATGGGGGGGGAAGAGGGAGGAGGTTGGGTATCTGAGAGTCTCTTGTATTCTGTGTGTGACTTTGCTCTGACCTAAAACTTTGAAATCAAATTGAAAAATAGTGAGACACTGGGGAATGAAAGGGGGAAGTTGCCACAGTACAGACTGGACACCAGATATTGCAGTGATAATAGGCAAAATGTTAAAAAAAATTAATTTTGATTTATATTTCATTTTTTAAATATCCCAATTTTTAATTTAATTTTACTTTTAGTTTTTTAAGTTTTCATGTATTTTATCTCGTACTTTTAAATTTATTTTTATTTCATTTTCCTATTAATTGTATTTGGCTATTGTATTGGCTTCATCTTTAAGGAAGATTTGGGTCACACAAGGGTTACAACTGGGGTGGGAGAGGATTGTTGGTGGAGGGTGTCAGGGATGAAGCATGCACGGGAAGAAGTTCAAATGAACATACATATAAAATTGTTAAAGTGTTCATTGGGCTGTGTCACAGTGGGTGGAGAATCACCCAATAAATGAGAGAACACTGAATCCCATCCTGGAGAGCTCTGCCACATCCACAGGGGCAGTGTCTGGTGAAAGGATGATCCACTGATGGACCCTTCTTATTGATGACTAGCCTTATGAGTCTTTGCTATTGAAATTGAAACTTAGCCTATTGTTATGGGGTGCCTAAGGGTTGCCTCCTGAAAGCCTCCTTGTTGCTCAAATGTGGCCTCTCTTTAAGCCAAACTCAGCATATAAATGCATTACCTTCCTCCCAGCATGGGACATGACTCCTGGGGATGAGCCTCCCTGGCACTGAGGGATTGTTAAAAGTGCAAACTGCCAATGTGACAGGAAAAAAAGCTCAAATAAAGGGGAGAAAAGGTAAAGACAAATAAGTGCCTATAGTTAAGAGATTTCAAAGTGAGTTGGGAGGTCATCCCAGAGGTAACGCTTATGCACATCTCAGTAGGATCTCCTAGACTTCCAAAGTGGATATCACCCCAAATAGAGGGGTCCCTGAGGGCTCTGGAGACACCCAGGTCCCTTGTTTGGGTGGATAGCTCTGCAGTTTGATGCCTTGCGAGTGGGCCCTACTTTCAAGTTTGTGCTCCTGAGAGTGACAGAGTTGGGCTCAAACATGTCTTCTCTGCACATGGTTCATCTGTTCCTTCTATTCAAATCTATACTTGGTGCTAGAGTTTATTGGTGTACACACAGAGACTGGAGTCTTTGGGCTGTCCATGTGCCAGCTGGGCCCAGAATCTCAGTGGAGCTGCAAATCCTACTCTATAGCTGAATGGACTCACCCAGGACAACTGGCAGGGACATGATGATGGATAATGGTCATCCCATGGAATGGAGAGAGTCTGCAGCTGCAGGCAGGATAATCCCATCCATCTTATCCATGGGATATAAGACCCCTCTCAATTGGAGGTGGAGTGGACATCACCATCCCAGACTCCTCAGGATTGGGGGAAAAGCTATGGCCTAGAGTGGACTTACTGGTATTCTGTTATAGACATATTGTGATTCAAGCAATGGAAGAAATTACGACACTGATATGGAGCCAGTGGCCACTGGATGTTCTGGGGGCAGGGAGAGGGAAAAGCAGTTTTAATACAGGGGCTTTTTCGGGACTTGGGAATTTTCCTGAGTGAAATTGCATGACAGATATAGGCCATTTTATATAATCATGTAACATGCAGAACTGACTGGGAGACCATGTGGTCTACAATGTGAATTGTGGTCCATGCTTAATGGCAAAGCCCCAGGATGTGTTTATCCATTGCAGGTGATGTACCACACTAAAGAAGGATGTTTATATGGGAGGTTGTGGGAGGTGTGGGAAGTGGGGCATATGGGAATCTCTATATTTTTTTGTGTAACATTTATGTAATATAAGTATCTTTTAATAAAATAAAATAAATTCCCCACTTAAATTCCCCATTTAAGTCTTTGTGAAAGACTTAAATATATATGCCCAAGAAGTTCAATGTACTCCAAACAGAATAGATGCTAATAGATCTACTACGAGACATATACTAATCAGAATGTCATATGCCAAAGATAAGGAGAAAATTCAGAAAGCAGCAAGAGAAAAGTAATTTAGCACATATAGGGGATTCTCAATAATTCCCAGAGCTGATTTTTCATCAAAACTATGGATGTGAGAAAGCAGTGTAGTGATATATTTAAGGTAACAGAAGAGAAAACCTGGCAGCCCAAAATTCTTTTTACAGCAAAACTATTCTTCAAAAATGATGGTCCATATGTAGGATATTGGCTGCACTTGGTAGGGATATTTTGATGATGCTTTTTCATAGCTTATAAGAGACATTTCACAACAATGCAAGGTGTTAGTGGTGGAGTAATATATAGGAGCCCATATGATAATCTGCATGTTTGTTTTGTAAGCACACAACTTGCAGTAAACACTTATTGTTTAGGTATGTTCATGTATGAATGATAAATGTCAATTTTAAAAAGCTTTAAAAATGAGGGAGAGTTAAAAATATACACAGATAAATAGAAACTAAGATAGTGCATCAACAAACAGCTTGTTTTACAAGAATTACTAAGGAATTGTTATAGGTTGAAAGGAAAATATAAGAGAGTGTTTTGGAGCAGTGTGAAGAAATGAAAATTCAGAGAATAGTTATAGTATTGAAGAAAAGTTGATATCTTTCAAATTAATATTATATAGGTGGAGTGGTGCAATATAAACCCCAGGAAAATAACCAAGAAAATATTTAAAAAAATATATAGAAACCAAAATGACAAAGGTATAGATTAGGTACATTACAAAAGATTGAGTATACATAAATGGATGTTGCAGTAAAGGAAAAGAGACAAATTTCCCTATTAAACCAGCTAAATCTTGTGTTTTATTATGAGCACAGGACATTTCAAAAATAAACTATTCTCTTTTTCTATTAAAAAAAAAAAGGAATAGGTTATATAAAAACCAAAGGGCAAATCGACTGAAGTACTACACATACAGTAATAACACTGAATGTTATTGGATTAAACTCCCCAATCAAAAGACAACGATTGGAAGAATGATTTTTTTAAAAGGTATGATCCAACAATATCTTGTTTACAAAAGACTCACTTTAGACCTAAAGGCACAAATTAGTTGAATGTGAATACAACATTCAGATAAATTGGTTTTAATTAAAAAGGTGTTAGAAGGGACACAGAACACATTTTATTATTAAAGAGGAAATCCATCAAGAAGAAGTAACAATCATAAATATTTATGAACCTAACCATGGTGGCCTAAAATACATGAGGCAAACACTGGCAAAACTGAAGGGAGAAATAGATGTTTCTACAATAATATTTGGAAATTTCAATACACCACTCTCATCAATAGATAGACTATCTATACAGAAGATAAATAAGGAAACAGAGAACTTGAATAATATGTTAAATCAACTAGAACTAACACATATACATAATATTGCATCCCAAAACAACATGAGTTAAATTCTTCTCAAGGGCACATGGATCAATCTTCAGGATAAACCACTTATTAGGTCATAGAACAAGTCTCAATAAATTTATAAAGATTGATATTATACAAAGTGACTTCTCTGAACATAAAGGAATGAAGCTGCAAGTGGAGAAAAGGATAATCTACAAATATATGGAAGTTAAATAACAAGCTCTTAAACAATTAGTGTGTCAATAGTAACTACAAGAGGAGTCAGTAAATATCGTGAGACAAATAAAAATGAGAGCACAACATATCAAATTTTATGGGATGCAGAAAAGGCAGTCCTAAGGGGGGATCTTTTTTAAAAAGTTTAAAAAATATAGCCATAAATGCTTAAATTCAAAATGAAGAGAGAGCTAAAATCAAAGAACTAACTGTATACCTGGAGGAACTAGAAATCCAAAGATTATAATTAGATGGACCTAAGTAGCACTCACTGACAGCATGGCAGCTCAAGTTCTTTCCAAACTGGAAGCTCCGTGACTCTATAAAACTTCATCTGGGGTTCCTTGCTGGCTATAAGGTATGCAGAGGGGCTGGATCAGCCCATTCCCCATACTCAGCAGTCCTGTGATTCTCTGTTCTTCCCCTGGGGGGACTGAGGGGAAAAGTCTGAACTACTCTGCTCAATATCTCTGTAAATAAAGGTAAGTGAAAATGGGAGCATGAGTTCCTACTCTATATTGAAATTTTACTAAGTACAAAGACATCTCTAAGCAAGAGGACATAGTCCAGCATTAAGAAAAAATACACGTGGGGGGCCGGGGGGGAAGGTGGATAATTCCAGTAGGTTTCAGATCACATGGTTGCTCCTATATGTAGTAAAATAGAAACAAGTATAACCATGATTTCTTGTATAAAAAGCAGTATACAGCGTGCAAGCCCTAGGAATATGCCTCCAGTTCTTCCATCTATAGAGACATAAGGAAACAAGGACCCAAGAGCTGTTCTCTGAAATCTTGTTTGTGTCAGACAGACAACCAAGATCTACTCCCAGTGAATGGTGAAGCTTGGAACTCTTCCTAGGAGTGGCCTTTTCTGGGAGAAAGGGGACTAATTTGATAGACAATTTGGCACAAGGACACTCTGATTACCTTGCTCAACTAGGAGGAAAAATGATTAGGTGAGAAACAGATCATTGCTGAGCCTGATGTGCACATTTTTGTGTAAGGAGGGAAAGAAGATCTGGTATCCTTTAGGATTAATAAGTTACTGACCCTGGCATAGCCTCACTTTTGGTCTTAACCTGAATCACAAATTCCTTATTGAAGAACCACAATGAGATTTCTTTCCTGTGTTATATTTTACAAGACTCATTAATATTCCCTGAGGCACCTCAGATATCAAATCCTTCTGACCACTGGCAGAGTCATTTCTGTCTCCATAAGGGGCACTGCTTCTGTGTGCATACGAGAATGTTTCCTATATTGCAATGGAATTTTGACAATTCAGAAGCTTCAGCATAAGGCACAAATCTTAAATATAGAGGGATGCCAATCTCTGCTGAGGTCTCTGCCTTACCCTACAGAAGTAGAGGAAAACCCAGCACTTACAGGAAACCAGTGTTAACCTCCCTCTGCACCTGCCCCTGGGGCTAAGCCTTGTGTTATACAGGTCCTGAGTGCCCCCTGAGTCCCATCCCCTTCCTGCAGGGAAATTTTTGTCTGGGCTCACACTGCCTTCCCCTCACTGTGTCCCTGGCACAGTAATATATGGCAGTGTCCTCAGTCCTTAGGGATTCTAATTGCAGATATAGCTGATTTTTAGCATTGTCCTTGGAGGTGGTAAATCTGCCCTTCACTGGGTCTGCATAGTATATGATATTGCTAACATTACTAATTTATGATACCCACTCAAGCCCCTTCCCTGGGGCCTGGCGGACCCAGTTCATCCCAAAGCCACTGAAGGTGAATCCAGAAGCTGTACAGGAGAGTCTCAGTGAACTCCCAGGCTGTGCCAAGTCTCCCCCAGACTCTACAAGCTGCATCTCACACAGGACACCTGCAACCAATGAAAATTAAATGTGATTCTCAGAGAGATATATATAAACACAAACACACATTTACATACACAGACACACATGCAACAATATCTCCAAGTTCTCCATAATATTACCATGTAAAACTGACAAAAGGAAAATCCAGCTCAACACACACTTCATGGTGTGTCCCCTTCCTCCGTCCTGGACTCAGAAAGGGGAGAGCTCAAACACATGGGGTGTTCCTCTCTCAGAGCTGGTGGGAGTGGGTCTTGGCTGATTTTCATCACCAGACGGAGGGGCATCATTTGCATGTCAGTCTCCCCATTGGGCATATTATCAGTTCCCTCCCAGCATGCAAGGCTCTATCCTGGCTCTGCTGTCTCTGCATTCAGAGATCTTTGTGACAAGTCAGTGAGAATTCCTCTCATGTTGAATTCATGGAAAAGCATTTCAGTCATAGAAACTGCAATGCTTTCTCTGACCTCCTCCTGAAGAATTTTACATGATAGATGTATTCTTTAAAAGGAAGCCATACTATGTAGTTTCCATTTTTTAAATTTTCACTCTTTATTTTTAACACCTCTACTGAGATATAATCACATACAATAAACAATACATATTTAAGATACATGTTTTGACAAATATTGATGTATGTATACTACACCCTTGAAGCCATCGCCACAATTCTATTCATAATCCCCCTTTCCTATTCATTCATACCCTCTACCTTTTCCAGATAACCAATGATCTGTTTTCTTTTACTGTGGTTTAGTTTAATTTCTAGAATTTTGCATATATGAAATAGTACATTATGTGCTCACTTCTTTTACTCTACGAGTTTTACTCCACAAAATTATTTTAATGCTCATCTGTGTTGTATAGCTTATTCTTTTTATAGCTGGGTTGTATTTGATTGTAAGGCTATATCACAGATTTTTTTCCTCTCACTATTATTATATGCCTTCTTTTAATTTGATTTTTTTTTGAGTTTTTGTCTATTACAAATAAAGCTACTATGTATATTCATGTACAAGTATTTATATGCACATATGCTTTCATTTCTCTTGTGTAAATACATAGGAGTGGAATGGCTGGTTGTTATGCTATGTGTATGTTTCACTTTTTAAGAAACTGCCAAAATGTTTCCCAAGGTGCTTTTACCATTTTACAAGCCATGAGCCATTTATAAGAGTTCCAGTTGTTCTATATCCTTGCCCACTGTTTGGTGTGGTCATTCTCTTTTGATTTTAGAGTTTATATTAAGGGTATAAATATATTTAATTTAAGTTTAAATTTCATTCCCCTAATGACTAATGATGTTAAGCATCATTTCATGTGCCCATTGTCTTCTATAAATGTTTTCTGGTGAAGTATCTTGTCAAATCTTTGCTCATTTTTGTTCATTTTTTGTTTAAATTAACATCCATGTTAAAAAACCTGAATGATATCACAACTGGTGCCTCTCAAATAGAGTGTGAATTCAGATCTTTGAAAGAAAATATGCTTACACAATATTTACATCAGCTACCCACTTTATAATCATGAATGCAGCCAGGTGTTTAGTAATAGGATGGACATATAGATGATTATCTGCATTTTTATGAAGCATTAGCAGGTGTCTTAGTTTGCCAAAGTACCAGATATGGGTTGGCATTTATAATGGGCATTTTATTTAGGGTAAAAGCTTACAGTTCAGAGGCTGTGACATGTCCAACTCAAGGCATCAGCAGAGATGCTCTTTCCATGTCTTGTCACATGGTGAATCAAGATGGATGCCAATCTCTGCTGAGGTCTCTGCTTTCCCCTGCAGAATCTGCCATCTCCCAGAGTTCAGCTGAGGACAGCCAGGCATAGAGCCTGCCTATTACTGGGCCTCCTTTCTCAGTCTCAGTTGTTCTGCTTTCCTTCCATGTTCAGCTGTAAGATATCTGGCATACAGATTGTCTCCTCTTGAGCTACTCTGAGGGCACATTCTCTCCAGGGCCTCTTTCTGTGCTTCCTTACTCTGCTGGTTCCAGGCTCCAGGACTTCTCTCAGCCTCTCAGGGATTCTCTGTTTTCCTGCAGTCCTCTCTCACAAATGGCAGGATCACTATTTTTAAAAAATGTCAGCTTACTTTTCTTATGCATATCTCTCTGTAAATCCATTTATATCAGACCCAGCAAGAGGGTGGAGACTCAACCTGAGTCACACAACTCCTGATGAATTGCAATCAAAAGAGTCTCACAACCACAGAAATGGATTAGTTAAAAAACACAGTCTTTCTCTTTTTTGGATTCATCAAAAAATTTCAAACTGACACAGCTGGTTAACTTGTTCTTGGAGAAAAAATATATTAAAACATCATTTGCTCCACTAGAACAGTAACCAGCCAAGAGAAGGCCTTAAGTATCAGTACTCCTTCAAAGCCCTGCTCTTATCTCCTAATAATTTATACTCTAAGTTTTAAATCCATGCATTTATTCTTCCTATTTAGTTCAAATTAGTGAGATCATGCAATATTTGTCCTTTTGTGTCTGGCTAACTTCACTTAGCATAATGTCTTCAAGATTCATCCATGTTACCATATGTGCCCCAATAAATTTCTTCTTACTGCAGAATAGTATTCCATTGTATGTATATACCACATTTTGTTTATCTATTCATTGGTTGATGGATACTTAGGCTGTTTGCATATTTTGTCAATTGTGAATAATGCCACTATGAACATCTGTATGCAGATATCTGTTCACATCACAATTTCCAGTTCTTCTGGATATATTCCTGGTAGAGGAATTGCTGGATCATATGACACTTCTCTATTTAGTTTCCTGAGAAACCAATAAACTGTATTCTAAAGAGGCTGCATCATTTTACAATCAATCCCACCAACAGTGAAGGAGTATTCGTACGTCACAATCTCTCCAGTAATTTTTTTTTCACTAATGGCCATTCTATGCAATGTGACATGATTATCTCATTGTCGTTTTGACTTGAATTTCCCTAATAGCTAGTGATAGGGAACATTTTTCATGTTCTTTTTGGCCATTGGTATTTCTACTTTGGAGAAATGTCTATTTAAATCTTCTGCCCAATTTTTAAAAATTGGATTGCTTCTTCTTTTATTGTAGAATTGTATGGTCTCCGTATATAGAATGGAAATCAAACCCTTATTGGATATGTGGTTTCTGAATGTTTTCTCCAATTGAGTGGACTGCCTTTCACCTTATTGATGAAGTCCTTTGAAGCACAAAAGTGTTTAAGTTTGAGGAGGTTCCATTCATCCATGTTTTCTTTCATTGCTCATGCTTTCAGTGTAAGGTGTAAAAATGCACCACCTACCACCAGGTCTCGAAGATGTTTTCTACATTTTCTTCTACAAGCTTTATGGTTCTAGCTTTTATATTTAGGCCTTTGATACATTTTGAGTTAATTTTTTGTGTAAGGTGTGAGATAGGGGTCCTCTTTCTTTCTTTTGTATATAGATATCCAGTTCTTTCAGAACACTTTGTTGAATAGGCTGTTCTGCCCCAGCTGGGTGGTTTTGACAGGCTTGTCAAAAATCACTTGAACATAGATGTGAAAGTCTGTCTCTGAACCATCAATTCAGTTCCATTGGTCTATATGTCTATCTTTATACCAGTACCAGGTTTTTTTTATCACTGTAACTAGGTAATAAGATTTATTTATTTATTTTAAATTTTTTATTTTTTTATTGTGGGTAAATATCAAATTTTTCACAATACATACCAATATTTGTAATATGATATATAAATACATATGCATATATGTGCATTTGCTTACATGAATGTTATTTGTTACATATATAAATATTTTTTTAAAGGTGCTTAGATTATCTAAACATTACTCCGAAATTACAGGGATTCCCATGTTCCCCACCGCCCACACCTCCAACAACATCCCATACCACCATTCCTCATCAGTGTGGTACAACACCCGCAATGGATATACACATCCTGGGGCTTTGCCACCGAGCATAGACCACAGTTCACATCACAGACCACACTGTCTCCCACCCAGTTCTGCATGGTATATTCTGATGGAAAATGGCCTACATCCGTCGCCACTATGCCACTCAGGACAACGCCCAAAGTCCCAAAAAAGGCCCTGTATTTCAACTGCCCCTCCTCTCCCTGCCTCAAAAATGTCTAGTGGCCACTGGCTCCACTTCACTGTTACAATTTCTTCCATTACTTGAATCACAATATGTCTACAACAGAACACCACCAAGTCCACTCTAGTACACAGCTCCTCCCCGAATCCTGAGGGGATTTGGATGTTGATGTCCACTCCACCTCCAAGTGAGAGAGGGCTTATATCCCATAGATACAGTGGATGGGATTATCTTGCCTTCAGCTGCAGGCCCTCTCCGTTCCCTGGGATGGCTGTTGCCCATCGTCGTCTCCTCGCCAGGTTACTTGGATGAGTCCATTGAGCTGTAGGGTAGGAGTTGCAGCTCCACCGAGATTCCACGCAAAGCTAGCACATAGGTGGGCCACAGGATACAGTCTCTGGAAGTACACCTAAAAACTCCTGCATCACATATAGGTTTGAGTAGAAGGGACTAATGGACCATGTGCAGGTATGACTTATTTCAGTCCAACTCTGTCACTCTCAGGAACACAGATGCCAATGAAAAGCCCACTAATTAGGCATCAGTCTCTGGGGCTATCCCCACTTGTATAGGACCTGGGTGTCACCAGAGCCCTCAGGGGTCCCTCAGTGTGGGGTGATATCCTCTTTGGTGTTCTATGAGATCCTACGGAGGTGTGCATAAGCATTACCTCTGGGATGACCTCCCGACTCTCTTTGAAGTCTCTTAGCCACGTGAACTCATTTCTCTTTACCTTTTCCCCCTTTTATTCAAGGTCTTTTTCCGATTGTGTTGCCAGTTGGCACTTGGTATTAATCCCTCGTTGCCAGGGAGGCTCATCCCCAGGAGTCATGTCCCACATTGGGGGGAAGGTAATGCATTCAAATGCTGAGTTTGGCTTAGAGAGAGGCCACATTTGAGCAACAAGTAGGCTCTCAGGTGGTAATCCTTAGGCACCCCATAACAGTAGGCTAAGTTTCAATTAGAAGAGCAAATACTCATAAGGCTAGCCCTCAATAACAAGAATCCATCAGTGCGCCATCCTCTTTTGCCAGACTTTGCCTCTGCACTCAAGGGACTGCTGCTGCTCCCTTGGGGAATGTAGCAGAGCTCTCCAAGCTGGGAATTCAGATTCCCTCATTAATTGAGTAATTGTCTACCCACCATGACCATGCCCCATCCCTTGATCATTTGAACAATTTTATATATCTTTCATGTATATTCAGATGGACTTACTCCCATGAATCCCCCATCCCAGACACCCCCCACCAATGATCCTCTGCAGCCCCCATTGTAACCTTTATGTGATCCAAACCTTCCTTGAATATAAAGCCAATATAATAACAAAATACAATTAATATGAAAAAGGAATAATAATGATAATTTTAAATGCAAGAGATAAGTACAAGGAGACTCAGAGGAAAAAAAAGAAACTAAACTAAAAAT
>JAQZBX010002205.1:0-74150 GCA_029593785.1 Cabassous unicinctus
GATGTTAAGTGTAAGGTCTATACTTATATCAAGGGGACAGGAGGAAATGATGGGCTAGCAAAGTCATAATAAATGTGAATTTCCACATTTTAGTTTAGGCGCTCTCTTCCATCCAACTGCCTATTTAGAGAAATTGTATCAAATTCCTCTAGAATAGTGTAGGTCTAGCAGTGCGATTGGTTGAATTTGAATTTCTTCTTCCTTTGTTGGTAGTGGCAGTTGTCCTCTGGAGTGGGATCTGATCTTTATTAACCTGTGTTTTCCAGAAAAATAAGTCTGTGTACCTTCAAAAAAGGTGAACAGAAAAATCAGTGCTAATAGTCTTCTACACACCATAGCACTGACCACATCAATCATGGTACCTGTAAAGGGTGATGATGGATGTTCCAAATCCTTTGAAGAATAAAAGCTTTTTTTGAAATGGCAGTTTGGCATCATTGCATCAAGAATTTTGAAAAGCAAACAAATAAATTGATGCATAAGAGGATTTGACTGAAATCCAGAGATCCAGGACTGGAAGGCTAGACCATTTGCCATTCCTTCCAAATCTCCAACCAATTTTCAGGAGTCCTATAAAAGACATTTGCTTTCTCTAAACTTTGATTCTTCCAGGAAACAGAAAGAATTAAAATCAGTGCTGTAGACCAACAAATCAAACTCATCAGTGGATTTGGAGAGGGTTTCTCATCCTAGTGTATTATCACCAAATCCATAGTTACCCAAGGATTTTGGTGGGCTACCATTATTTCAGAGGTTATAAAAGCAATACCAATAATTCTTTAGTCAAGGAAATCTTAGGAGATTGTTCTAGTAGCCCTTTAAATATATAGTTTAGTAAATATTGTTCCCTCTGCATGGATGCTCCATTTTTAAAATTGATTTTTTTTTTCCACACAAAAAATTATGGGTGCTTCACTTTCATCTTCTGCCCTGGTACTAATTTATCCATCTAGAAAATGTCTAATGTCTTTATAAATTGATTTACTTATTATCTCCTTTGAAAAACTTCCCTGACTTCTATTTCCTCAATAGTCTTGACTATTTTCTATTCCTCTACATAGTATTCCATTTATCACATTGCTTTGTGATTTTATCCAATCATTTAGTCATTCATTGGACGAGCATACATTGAGCATTTACTGTTCTGGGTACTATTCTAGGCTCTGGGCTATATCGGCACATGAGATCGGTAAGATCTCAGAACACAGGGAGCTTTCATTCTAAGAGAAAGATGACTTTCTATGATTTCTTGGAAGAAACTGTTTTAGCTGAATCTATTTACACCATGGCTGTACATGATAAGTGAACAACACATGTTGGCTGGACTGAATTTAATGATATGTGAGTCACCTGAATCCTTGCTTCTGAGGTTCCTCCCTGGTGAACTTCCTGGTAGTCTTCAGTGGATGTCTCACACCTGTACTCTCAGGTCACTGCTATCTAGGCTGAGTCCTGGCTCTCTGCTCTGCTCTGATTATCAGTCATGAATCTTGTCTAGAGTGGTTGTGCTTTTCCACTCTGCTCGGAGCTGTTCCCTGGACAGCCCCTTGTTGGCAACTACTCTGTTGCTCCTGTGCTAATACCCAGGCTACATTTTTGTACTTGGCATGGGTTGTTGCTGGTCATGTGGCCACTGACCTCTGGGCTATAGATCTCCACATGGGCTGCTGTCCACGTTGCTACCAGCATCCCTGGGCTGTTTAAGTAGCAACTCTGAGACTACTAAGGACACTATGGAATGGTCTGGCCTACAGAGCGATACTCCAGTGAGTCTCTGCTATGCCTAAAGTGGTCAGACTGCTTGGCAGCCACTACTCGGAGTGCCCTGGCTGCTCCTGGAGCTCACTGCTGCTGCCATTTCAGGTCACCATTGCTCACCCTTACCGTTTCATGGTTGGAAACAACTTTCCTTCCTCTTGTTTTGCCTTCATGGAGAGGCTCTTCATAAGGTTGGCTTGGACCCTGAAGCCTGCAGTTTTCACCGGCACAGCTGTTTATTCCCTAAGGCACACAAAGAATGTGAGGGTGGATGAGTCTACAATTCAGCAAAAGCCACCATATTATTTGAAACATTACACCTCATAATTGTCCTGTCTGGATTCCAAGTTGATCTGCTTAGCTTGATTCATTTCCGTATGATGGATATTCTCACAGAGACCCTGAAGCCCTAATAGGGACCCATAATTTTGCCAGGCATAGACTTGAATCCCAAGTATATATATTGTTCAGGAATGTCCTAGCCAGGTATATCCTAGCTCCCATGTGAATCAGTAGATACAGAAGGGTACTGGACAGGAATGGAATCAAAGGTGCCATTTAGTTCCATATGTCAACTTCTGCCCACAGGAAACCCCATTCTATATTTTACAGAAGGAGAATAAATTAGGCTTTGTAATCAAGTTCTGGTGCTCCCTGTAAAGTATCCCTAACACAGATTCTTTGACTATTCTGAGTTTATCAGCACTTCAGTTAATCTTCTCTTATTTTTTCATCACAGCAGGCAATAGATTTTTAGAATATGTATCAGCTTCCTCATTTTTACAGTATTTAAGTTTAGATCATCTAAGTGAAAGCAGGAGACAACTCAGGAAGTCTGACTCAAAATCCAGTGCTTGCCCCACTATTCCATAGCACCAATTTACAGATTTAGCCTGTAGAATAAATATTAGAGATTTTAACTCCTGCCTCCACCTAAATTAGAGGGACCCAAAAAAGCTGAAAGAGACCTTGTTTGACTTTGAATAGTAAGGGACCACAGGGGTAAAACTGATATATGTTGCTTACTACAGCTTTTATCTTCATCAGGAGATGCATTAACCAATCTTGTAATTGCTGAGGAATTCCGAAAATGGCGTCAGTGTCTTCCCTACTCAGAATTTGAATACTTAAAAGAGAGAAAGAATAATGATTCTTATGTCTGAGTACTAATCCTCTATCGTTTCAATAAGCAAAATATGATAGTCCACAGAAGGATTAATAATGAAATCCCTGTCTCATTTACTCTGTGTTTTGACTGGGATAAAAGGATATAGACCTCAGAGACAAGGGCAGGGTAATCTAAGTTTAGACTACTTTTAGAAGGAGAGTCTCCCAAGACTATTAGGTTAGACGTACTGATTTCTACATCATAGGGACATAGAGATTACATTGCCAATTTTGTTTGTTGTTAACAAGTATGGATGGGGAACAATTATCCAAGTATGTGAAAGTGTATTCATCTGGACACAACCTCAGTTTGAAGACACAGCCCCTTCCCTCTTGAGAGAGAAAATTGACCAGCAGTATAATAAGGGCTATTACATAACCTGTGGCCACCTGACTACACATATATGAAAATAAATACTAGATCAATAACCAGAGCCCTAGGACCCCCTTACCTGATTAAACAGTCAGGTCAAGAGTGGATAAAAAGAAATGGAATGAGAGACCATGGGTGACTATAATGCAAGTAATCAGATATTTCCTCCATCAACATGAAAGTTTGGATTCTCATCACCGATGGATGGGCCACTGCAAATTTAGGTTTCCATTTATCTTTTAGTGTGTAAGATCCTGAAAAAAACACACTTTTCTTCCTTATCCTTCCACTAGCAACATCAGTGCTTCTCTGAATATTTCATACATCTTAATAGGGTGAGGTGTTACTATGTCCCTGAAAGAGGACTGAGTATTTTCAAAGCTTTGAAGCCCCAGATCAAATCCGCAGGGTTTGACGATACCAGGAGATTTGATCCATAGAAACTTACTGTGAATAAAACAGGATTTTATTTCTTTAAAGACAGTAGTATATTTTCCCCTCATTAAATTGTGCTTTTTTCCCCCATTTTATTGACAGTTCTGAGTGTATTTGTTCCCTATGGGGGAGACTCCAGGTTTGGATACCTCGTATTATCTAACTTTATGCTTTTCTGAACTTCCTATTAAAGGGCTCACTTGTTTTTAAAATAAAATGAACCGTCTAGTGCAGTAACATAATTTGAACTGATAACTGTTATTCACAGGACATTCTTACAGAATATGGGTTACTCCTAAAACCTCATGAGGGTTACTCCAAAGGCCTTCATTACCCCTTGAATTGAAGGTCTAAAACCAATGGAGACACAGTGTGGGAAAAACTCCCACAAATGATTCCTTCAAAATAAGGGAAGAAGACATATATGGGCATTAACTCAGGTTTTATCACTTGAGGGTTCATGACTGATGTCTTCAGGCTAAAACTTGTGCTCACCTTGGAAAAGCATCACTCTTTTCAGCTTTAGGAAGGGCCTTCTACCTCAAAGGCAGTAGGTAGAAGAGGTTTCGCACCATCTGTTGGGTACTCTTTCTTTTGAGTGCCTGTTGCTCATGACAAAACTAGTTTACTTTATAGAGTCCATGTCTCATCACCACATGACTCAGGAAAGAAAAGTTTTGGAGGAAGAGTGCATTATGAATGAAATGAAAACCAGTCACAAAAGAATGGTCACCACCAGGGGCTCATCTAGCTTTTATGGGTCATAAAACTACAAAATTTGAGGTAACCTATTAAAGACAAACAAGACAAAATTAAAATGCAATATTAGGGATGGGACCTTGGCAGGAGCCCAAGAAAGTAAGAGGTCCAGATGAATAAACTTTATTAGCTTCATGGTAAAATTGCCTCTGGTGTCTGCCTTAACTTGTGAATAAAACCACACAGGCCAGTTATTACTTAGGGGCATTGTGACTCATACTATGAAGCATAATAATATACTGTGGCAACTCTTCACCACCACATCCATGGGTAAACGACTTGAACCTGGGTTAATGGTTGGTAATATGGCTCTGGGACCCTTGCATTATGCTAGACCCAGGAATCAGCAATCAAACAAACAAACAAAAAAAAAACAACAGCAGCAACAATGAGAACAAAATCACAGTATAGATGCCTGGGCACTATTGCCAAATTTCTAATGACTCCCAATTTCCCACCATTCAGATCTAATACCTTTGAATACTTTATCTGCCTCACTCTCTATTTCTCCATTGAATCTTTTTTGTATGAAATCTTCTCTCCAGTTAAGTTGTTTTTCCTTAAAATTTTCTTTAATTTCCAATGATTTCCTTAATTAAGAAAATTAATTTCCCTAAATTTCAATGAGCATATGTTGATTGCTTCCACATGTACTGCCATTCTTTTGCTCATATTGGTGTAATCTCTTCCCTTTTCTTTTTAACATTGCTCTATGTTATATTGCAGCAGTTCTCAGTTTATGATCTACAGACTCCTCACAGTCAATGAGACCCTTTAAATGGGGTTCATTAAGTCAAAATTATTTTCATATTAATATTGTTTGCCTTTTTCAATGTGTTGACATTTGCATGAATTGTTCAAAAGCTGCGGTGGGTAAAATTACTGGCACAATTCAAGGCAGTGAAAATAAACTGTACCAATAGTCGTAATCACTTCTGTGCACTTGCAAAAAGCAAGAAAACATATGAAAGGAAAGTGGATTCCACTTGAGAATGTCCTTGAAAAAGTAGTACAATTATTAATTTTATTAAATCTCAAATCTTGAGTTCCCATATTTTAATTTTCTGTGTGACAAAATGGGAAGAAGAGTGCTTTAGGCTCATCTATGTGACATACTGTAACAGATATGGTGTTAGCAGACATGATGTATGCCATATCCAAGTAGAAGCTTTAATAGTCATCATGATAAATAGAAAATCCTAAGGAATTAACTAAACAAGCTCTTAAAATGAATAAAGGAGTTCAGCAAGGTCATAAGATACAAGATCAATATATAAAAATTGTATTTCTATACACTAGTGATGACAATTCTAAAAATAAATTAAGAAAACAAATTTACAATAGCATCAAAAATAATAAAATAATTAAGTGCACTAAATTTTGTACACTGAAAACTACATTATTCAATAAAACATTATTGAAAGAAATTAAAGATATAAATAAGTGGGAAGATATAGCATGTTCAGAGATTGAAAGGCTTAATGTTGTTAAGATGGCAATACTCCCCCAATTTACCCAGTTGATATTTTTTTTTGCAGAAATTGATACGCTGATCATGTAACCCATAGAGAAATTCAAGGGACCCAGAATAATCAAAGCAATTTTGAAAATGATCAAAGTTGGAGGATTCACAATTCATGATTTCAAACTTACTACAAAGCTACTATAATCAAGACAGTATGCTAGCATAAGGATAGACATATGGGTCAATAGAATAGAACTGAGAGTCAACAAGTAAACCCTTACATGCATGTTCAATTGTATTTTGATAAGAGTGCCAAAAAGTTTAAATGGGGAAGAAATAGTCTTTTCAAAAAATGATGTTGGAACCACAGGATAGCCACATGTAAAAGAATGAATTTGGTTAACTTACCTTATGTAAAACACAAAAATTAAGTCAAAGTGGATCATGGACCTAAACACAGGAGATAAAATCACAAAACTCTTAGAGGAGAACACAGAAGCAAAGCTTTATGACCTTGGGTTAGGTGTCTTTCATATGACACCAAAAGCATAGTGACAAAAGAAAAAATAGATAAATTGCATCCTATCAAAATGAAAGACTTTGTGCTAAAATTGTACCATCAAGAAAATGAAAAGCCAATCCATAAACTGAGGAAAATATTTGTAAATTATGTTTCTGATAAAGTACATGTACCTAGAATACATAAAGAACTCTTATGACTCAACAATAAAAAGCAAATGACCCATTTTTAAAAAAATGGGAAAGGATTTGAATAGACATTTCTTCAAAGAAAATATACAATTGGACTATAAACCATAAATATGAGACCCTCAATAGGCTTAGGCATTAAAGAATTGTAAATCAAAATCACAATCACAAACACTTCATGAAAACTGGGATGGCTATAATAATAAAAAGAGAGAAAATAACAAGTGATGGTGAGCATATAGAGAAATTAGAATGCTTATACATAGTTGATAGAAATATAAAATGGTGCAGTCATTTTGGAAAAGATTTGTAGTTCCTTGAAATTTTATACACATTTCAGTATACACAGAATTACCTTATGACCCAGCAATTCCACTCCTAGGTATATACCCAAAAGAAATTAAAACAGAGGTCTCCGTAAATGTGCACATGAATGTCCAGAACAATACTATTCATAATAGTAAAACGTGGAATCAATCCATACGTCCATCAACTGATGAATGGATAAGTAATATGTGGTAAACCCGTACAATTGAATAGTATTCAGTGATAAAAAGAAATGAAGTATTGACATATACTATAACTTGAATGAACTTTGAAAATATTGTGATAAATAAAATCAGTCAGTCACAGAATATCATATATAATTTCTTTATACAAAATGTACAGATACATACAGAATAGTCAAATCTTTTGAGACAAAACATAAATTAGTGGTTTACTAGATCTGGGGTTGGGATGTAGAGAATGGGGAATGACTGCTAATTGATACGGGATTTCTTTTAGGGTCTAAAATTAGATTATGGTGATGGCTACACATCCCCCAGAATATACAAAAAAACAACAACATTGAATTATACATTTAAATGGCTGAATATATCTCAAAATATGTGAAATATCTCAAAAAGCTGTTAAAATTTTAAAAACTGGAAGCATCATAATATTCTAGTAGCTTTCATGCCTTTTTCCTTTTGTCAAAAAAAATAGCCATATGAGGGTTACTTTTTCACCTTGTTTTCTGGAATGAAGTGTCACATAGACTAGAAACACAGATAACTGCAGCACACATGCTATGTGAGTGAGAAATAAACTTTTGTATTGTAAGCCACTGAGATTTGGGAGTTATTTATAACTGTAGCAAAGCAAATGAATCCATTCTCAAATCCTTTGAGAGCCATCTAAATCTTTCCATCACTAAAAATTATAAAGTCTCCACCAGCAACTATGTATACTATTTCACGTTAGCTACCTATAATTTCCTTCACTGCTTATCACCTTGAGTATTTATAGTCCATTCCATACTATTTAATATTGGCTCATATGTTCACTCAATAGTTACTGAAGATCTGTTACAAGTAATGTGCTGTGCTATGCACTTTATTGGAAGAGATGGGGAGGCCATAAAAACGTCATATGAAAACAAACACAATCCCTGCCCTCATTGAACTTATAATTTAGTAGGGAGGGAGGGTGGTTTGCAAAATGTCATAGTCTTAAAGGCCTTTATGAATTGTTTTCTCTTTTTTTGTTCTCCAAGTGGTATAAATCATTGATTACCTAATTTACACATATTCCTATAATCCCTATATTTGTCCTGAGCACTTTTGAAGACTAAAATAATGCTTGCTGATTGGTTGTAAAGGATGTTAAACATACACTGAATGATATCATTTCTAAAGAGATTCAGGGAATTCTTCAAATATTTGTGCATTTAGCTCAGCTTTGGCAATGTTAGAAATCAGCACATAAGCTGGCCCTCCTTCTGTTGGTTCTAGACAAGTTGTCTTGCAGTGAACCAAGTGGATCAGTACCAACCTCCATCATAGGCATCCTGATCCTCCCAGTCACAGAAAGTGTTCTCTGGAGTTCCCTTTCTTCAAAGCCATTTGTACTTCACACTAAACAGTAATCAAAATGTGACTGAAGCAGTTTGATATTATTTATGAATTCCAAAAAAGATATTGATTATGTTATTAAACTGGTCTGTTCCTCTGGGCATGATACCCTTTGATTGTATTAAATTCAAAGGTTTTATGTTTAATTGATTCAATCAAGATTAGGGCTTTGTTTCCACCACATCAGTAGGGCATGACTCAGGATTCAGTCCCCACCCCCTTGGTGAGCTGATAGAAACAGACACTCAAAAAGACTCTCAGAAGAAGATACAGAAGAAGAGAGAACTTTGTCAGTTTTGATTCTGGAGCTCCAGGGAGAGATGAGCCATTCCCCTGGTAGTTTACAGCTGACCTTGTGAAGAGAACAGAGAAGCTGAGAATCCCTGAGAGACGAGCCCTATGTCAGCCTACAGCTGAGATTGGAAGAAGCTGGGCCCATGGAGCTTTAAGAGGAAGAAGGAAGGAGAGACCAGGCACGCCATCTTACTTCAATATGTGGCAACTGACTTGGGTGAGGAAGTACCTCTTAAGGTACCTTGAGTTGGACTCTTTAGGGTCTTGTAACTGTAAGCTTTTACCCCAGATAAATACCCTTTCTAAAAACCAACAGATTTTTGGTACTTTGCATCAGCATCCCTTTGGCTGACTAATACAGTGATCTGTATAGCTCAGTCTTCCTGCATCATTATGTGTATCCTGATTTCCTGGAAGAGACTCCTGAGACTTCACTCTATCAATTTAAGTTGTAAAGCTGTATAGATTTCAGCTAATTAAGTCACATCCTTTGTTGGTTCTGGGCTCTTCAGTATGTTTCCTGATCACTGAGCCTGATGCCTCAGGGATAGAACCAAGGACAACAGCATCTGATTCAATAGTCCAAAGAGAGACTGGGATTAAAGTGCCTGAAATATTTGTATTTACAAAATATAAGATGCAATTAAATTTCGATTTTGTGATCTTTTTTATTATTATTCTATTTAAATCAGGTAAGCAGTATGATAGCTGAACTCTTGGGATGGGAGATGAATAGAGAAGAAGGGCTGTTTATGGAGATGTAATAATACTCGTGGGTTGAAGTTTGAGTACATAACCAATGGCGCAGAAGCCCCAGGGAGGTGGCTGTCTCATTATCACCATACCCCTAGAAGTTGCTTTTGAGTCCACATAAAACTTTGCTCACGAATAGAAAGGAGGGTGTCATTTTTAGTTTGGAAGGAAGATGAAGCTGACAGCTGAAATTCTGGCAACAACTGGACCATCCTTTTAAATAATGGTGTCCTGGCTTGTCTTTTGTGGAACCCAGAACATGACGTTGTTAAGCTAACCCATTCTTATGCCTGTAAACACAGTGTAGATGGGGCCTTTGATTAGATTCAGTTAAAGGTCCTTCAATTTACATCACTGAGGCTTGACCCAGGTTAGGTCTCTGCCTTCTTGCTGGAGTCTTTTAGAATTGAAGAACTGAAAGCAGAAACACACAGAGAGAAAAAGAGCTACCATTTTGTCCCTACCATGTGTGAGTGAGAACTCTAGAGATTGGCCAACATCTTGCCTTGCCACGTGGCAGAAGTCCATGATTGTTTGGTGAGACAGTATTTCTGATGATGCCTTGATGTGGACATTTTCACAGCCTTGGAAATGTAGGCTTTTACCCCAAATATATTCCTTTTATAAAAGTCAACCCATTTCTGGTGTTTTGCATTGGCAGTCTTAACAAACTAAAAGAAATGGCTTGGGATTTTCCCCTTAAGTAAAATCTCCACACAGGGACTATTTCCCATAAAAGCAAAACAAAATTGGGGTTAAGGTCAAGGAATTCATTGGGCAATCAATCTACAAATAATTATTGAATTCTTAATATGTTATGGTCCTGTTCTAGGCTACTGTATGGAATGCAAGAAATATAAAGTAAATACTTCCTTTCAAGTTCATCCTCCATAAGAAAGACATGCTGTTTGTCAAACCCTAATGACAAATATTAGTGTTTTAGAGTACTTTATGTTTAAGTTTAAAAATTTTTACAGGCAAGGCCTTATTTGAATGATAGTTACATTAACAACAGGGCAGGCATTATTATCCTTTTTTGGCAACCACAATATTTATAACAGGACATGACTGCCTTTGTTTACAATCATTCATTTAGTAAATGGTAAGGTCTAATCTAGGAACAGGACTTCTGGTTGTTAGAGTAATGGTTTGACTTATTTCCAACTGGCCAGGACAGATGAAATCTAGGCCAGCATGTTGAATCCTCCAAAGTCCATTAATTATTTACAACAGTCTCAGGTTCTTGTGGAAAATGATCACTTGTAGGGGCAATCCAAGCAAATGGAAGTTCTTTAGCTGCTACTTTTTATTAACTTCCAAGTAGGGTTATGGCCCCATCCCATGTGATTGTTAGATGTGTTCTAGACTGTACCTTTGTGGGATACCAGATGACTCTTTTATTTTTATTATTAAAAAGGAATGAAGTTGAGATACATCAACATGGATGAACCTTGAAGACATCATGTTGACTCAAAAAAGCCAGACACAAAAGGACAAAAATTGTATGATTCCATTTATATGAAATATCTAGAATAAACAGATACATAGAGGCAGAAAGCAGATTACAGTTTACCAGTGTCTGGGGGAGTGGAGATGGGGAATTATTGCTTAATGGTACAGAGTTTCTGTTTGGGGTGATGAAAAGTTTTGGTAAGAATGTTAGGGAGGGTAGCACAATATTGCAAATGTCATTAATCACTGGGTTGTACAAATGAAAGTGGGAAAATTTGCAGTGTATGTATGTTGCCACAAAAAAAATTAAAAATAAAATAATATAAGCAGTCAAAACCACACCTTCTTTTCCCAGGCTATGCCTTTGTTCCCAAATGAGGATTGAGAGAGGTTACACTTCTCCCAATAGCAGCACCTCCCATTCTGCAGCTGCAGTTTAGGGAGAAAGATGGGTAAGAGATACAAAAGTGCATTCCCAAACTAAAGCATGAGGGTCACAAAGAGGGTTTTATTCTTGCTTGCTCCATTGAAGATTCAGTACCCTATTCTTTCTTTAGCACTAAAACCCATTTCTTCCCTTTTTCTGCAATACTCATTTCATCCTCTAAAAACTGAGTTTTAACCCAAATAAATTTGCTGTTTGTTTAAGAATAAGATCCCATCTGCTTATACTAGGCAGCAGGATAAACAGGAGCTATAGTCCTATTTCTCCAACCTAATGGATTCCAGCCACATGTCAAAAGAAGGTGTCACCTATAAGATTTGCCACACCAAGAGCAATCATTCATATTTGAGCTGTCAACCCTGGGCCAGGAAGGATGGAGCCAAAAAATTAGTGGGTGGACCTGAAGGCTAGAATCCTGGGAAAACAAAGATGGGAGTTCCAAAGACTAGTGTGTTGTTAGGCAGGAAAGGAGTATATGACCAAAAGTTGGTTACTAGAAGAATAGTCAAATGATTCCAAGCCAAAAAGGTAAAATGTGTGAAAAAAAAAAAAGGCAATCCAGGTTAAAAGCTAAAAGAGGGAAATAACAGATATTTTTCTTTAATCCAGTCACTCACATTAAAAGACAGAGTTATTGTCACCCAGCACCTGTTGAGTTTGTTGTCCATCATTCTTGCTTTTCTTTCCGCTGTCATGAATAAGGAGGGAGGGGACATGGGTGTGTTTTTTCCCTTTTAAAAACAGAAATTTAATTGGATTGAAAGCTAATTTTTCAGAAAGAGAAAGAGTCTTTCCCCATCTTTCCAGCTTAGCCCACACAATTTTGTTTTTATTTGTTTCCAATGCATGTTGCACCTCCATTAGGTAAAAAGGCTATGTCCATTTTATCTCTTACTCCCTTCCTTCTAGGAGATGTATCAGACAATAGCCAATCATTCCATGTATGTAATCAAAATAGGCAAGAACTCCATTTGAGAAAGCTACACAGTTGCAGCACAGTTTCTAAAAAAACAAAACCTCTCAATTTTGTCTGTCACATATGCAAGCAAGTGTCTCACCACTTGGCCAGCTTCACAAGTATCAGGGATCAGGATATAGCATGGAGGGATATGGGCTGCATTCTGCCAAGCCTTGGCTTGTAACGAACAGGACAGGTTTGCAAAATTTGCTAGGTCTAATTTTGTTGAATTCTTCTTTTGTCTTGCATAGAAATTGCCATGGCACATCTACTGATAATATTATTTAGTGTACAGATTTAATGTAAGTATTGGGCTGATAAAATTCACTTTTATTCTTTTCCAGGGGTCTAACATGGCTCTGAGATAATTTTATTTCATGAAAACAAACTTAGATGAAAACTTAAGGCGATCAAATTTCAAAGTGTAAATTCTGATGACAGGAAAGGAGAGGAGGCATGGGCTGAGTCTTCTACCTTTGGGTGGACAGCAAGATATAAATGCACCTACTTCTGGATAGTTTTTCCAATTTGGCATTAAGTCATATCAGCCACTTCCTTTTATGTTCTGGACTTAACATACCCAGACTATTTTTCTCTTTATCTTTAAAGATCTCTTTGTGAATGAATGTTGGAATGCAATTCTCTGGGCCAAGCCCAAAGTGTCCCCTGAGTGAGAAACCACTGGCTCATTGAAAGTGCCAGGTGAATCAGGTCAAGGCAATCAACAACACAGTGGGACATGGGCTAGTAGGAGCCAGAAGCAATTAATGAGGGACACAAAGAAGGGAGAGATGGGCCTCTTGGGTTAGTGGACCGGAGAGATGGCTCTTCCATGGTACAAAAGGAGAAAAGAATGTGGAGACAGGAAAGCCCACATAGAGATTTTCCTTGGGAAGGTATTTGCAGAAACCAGGACAAAAATGTTTTACTATATTGTGTCATTCAGGAAACTGGGGAAAGAGAAGAGGCATGTTAAGTCCAGTTATAAAAATGTTAACATCAGAACAGAATTGAAACTGAGACCTAAAGGATAGAAGGTGACTCCCCAGCATCTTGGGTCCTTCCAGGATGGTCTTGCCAAGATGAGATGGAAAAAGGCCATCTCAACATCTGAAATTATTTTAAGGAGAATCTGTCTTCCTTTAAATAAATCAAACTCTATTTTTCTAATTGTTTAAGTCTCTTACTTTGATACATGTTCTTTATAGTAATGCCTTACAACTGTATAGAGCTTTATGATAAAAAAACATTTTCTGTACATTTTGTCACTTATGGCATAGGGAAGAGTACTATTCAGATCTCTAAGGAACTACTTAGGACATCAGTGCTTCAGCACATGAGCCAAGAATCCAATTTCAAGACCAGAGACAAAGATCAAGTTCATGTGAGAACATACTCATTTCTGAGCTGGAGACAGAGGTCTAAAATGAAAGGACCTTGAGTTCCAGAAAAAGTGTTGATCCTGCTAAAAGGTGAGCCTGTGGTGATAGTAGCAGCATTGGAGAAGTAATTTGTTTTTCCTCTTCACAAAGATACATCCGGTTTTCCAGTTGTGGCATATATGACTTTGCATTTTTTCCCCCAACCCTTCTATCTCTTTCCTTTTCTTGTCTCAGCAGCATTCCATCCCAAAATAGTTAAAAAAACAAACCTTGATAAATAGTTGTTTGTGAACTTGTGACTGGCTAGTAAATTTGCAGCATAGATGCTTAACTTTTTATTCTAGAGAACTTTAAGAACATTCTGTTCCTTTAAGAACCCTCATGTCAATAGATGTTTTATATAGTTACTGTGAAAATGTAACTTCTGCCTTGCTGAGAAACATTGCATGATATATCTAGAATTCTGAGCAGGCATTTTGAAATCATGCTCCCACTCACGTCCTTCCCCATTTCCATGTAGACATGTACTGGAGAAGACTCCTCTCATTTTATCATGAGTGCAGACATAGAGCCTCAGAAGTACCATCTCTCCTCCCACCGCTGAGGATGACAATTTTAGGCCACGGCCAGACTCCAAGCCACCACTGTGGAAGACTTTCCCCATGTAAGCTCCCTAATAGACATTCACTTGCTTGCCAAACTGGACTTGCCTGGGTCTTCCTTTCACCTTGGTAAGGGAAGTGCTGGGACCCTAACCCCCCTCCGCAGAAACCCACAGCTTTAGGAAAATAAACTCCCCTCGGTCCCTTTCTCCCCTCCTTACCCCTTTTCTCCATGGAATCCATGTCAGGAAGATAAGCACTCGCTTGCCTGCCCCTTTGAACTGAAATTTACAACTCTAATGACTCTTTTCCTCCCTAATGGTCCTCTGCTTTGGGGAAGATAGGCTAACCTAGCTGCTCTGCTTTTGTAACCTTGCCTGCCCACTTGCTGAGGAATTTGCCTGCTTAGTGTTCCTATATAAACTTATGAAAATCGAGAAACAGGGCTCAGAATTTGGAGACTGAATTCTCCTCTGGGCCTGCGCGTAATAAAACTTTGTTCATCCGTACCCTCAAGAGTGCCACTTGGGTTTCATTCTGTTGGCTGCAACAACCTGACATATCCCTCTCAGTTTGGTGGAAAGCTGTCATTCTGTGAACTCCTTGCTATACTCAGAGCCCTGTTATACTGTTTGAGAAACTCAGAATGATGGGGAGACCTCAGAAAGCCCTCTGAAATTTAGTAGAGGCTATTACTTGTAAATGGTTATATATTTAAATTACTATTAACATTTCAAAAGTTTGGAGGTTGCGTGGAGATCAGAATAGAAGTATATATTAGTTTCCTTGTGATGTTAATGTAGGGGGTTCAGACCCTGACTTTTTAGAATTAGACTGCTCGAAACAAGACCCTAAATCTATTACTTGAGAGTAACTTTACTTTTCTGTGTTTCTTTTTTTTTTCCATTGAAAGAATTGGATTAACACCAGTACCTCCTTAGTGGGTTGTTGAAATGATCAATGTAAAAGCATGAAAAACAGCAAGGTGCCTGGTGCAAAGTAAGTGCTCATGACTATTAGCAATTATATAAGCAATTAATTATTTGTGAACATGAATGCATACTTTGTCCTTTTTACTTATCTAAATGATTCAGTGGTCTAGGGTCATGATTCTTAAACTTTAATGGGCATCAGAATTACCTGGAGGGTTTATTAAAACGCAGTCGGCAGTGTCCCAGGCCAGAGTTTCAGATTCACTGGGTCCAGGATGGAGCTTGAGGTTTTGCATTTCTAACAGGTTCCTAATGTGATGGCTAATTCCATGCATCTACTTGGCTAGAGTGTGGTATCCAGTGGTTTGGTCAAATTCTAGCCTAGTTGTTATTACTGTTGAGGCAGGATAGACTAGGGACCTAAGGAGGAGGGGCAGAAAACCCAATAAGTTACACATACACCACCTGGAAGAAAGACTTGAGGCATAGCCTTCAGCCTGTTAACTCACACAGACAAGTTAACACAAACAAGTTATCAGAAGGCAGCTAGCAGCTCCCACCCAGCAGCTGCATTATCAGAATATAACTTGCAATATTCTCTCCCAGCAGAAAGAAAGAAAAACAGAAAGGGCCCCCCACCAACAATCACATACTTTTGTAAACACCTTACACTACCTCAGGGCTCAAAGACAGAAGCCAGAAGCTAATTACCACGGGACAGAAACCCCTGGAAACCAAACCACCCAATGAATTTTCCCCCTCTTTGCCCTAAATGCTTCAGTCAGGTAAATCCTAACCCCCAATGGTAGCCAATAAAACCAGAAACACCTAGAGGGGGGCCCACATCTCACCCTGTAGCATGGTCCACACCCATGTCTCAGGTGGGTAGCTTATCTCTTTTCTAATTTCTTAAAAAACTCTTTACTCCCTTGCCTACCTATGGCGTGTCCTTAAATTCCTTTATGTGACATAGCCAAGAACCTAGACTCTGATAACACGTGGAGGTATTTCAGAGACACGATTAACATCTGTAATCAGTTGACCTTAAGGAAAGAAGATCACCTTTCATAATGCAAGTAGGCATCTTATCATTTGGAAGTCTTCTCAGCAAAAACTGAGCAAGTTCCAGAGATCAGAAGAATTTCTGACCCATGATTTCAGGTCATCTTTACTGGAATTTCTAGCCTGCTGTATGCCCTATGGAATTCGGACTTGCCAGCCCCTATAATTATGTGAGACAATCACACACACACGTAAACACACACACACACCCCTTGTTGGTTCTGTTTCTCTGGAGAACACTGACTGATACATCAGATAAAGAATGACTTTACTTTTAAATTAGGATCTCTGAGGTCCTTGGCTTTAGTATTTTCTAAAGCTCTCCTCTGTTTTTGATGTTCAGCCAAATTTGAGAACTACCAAGATAGGTTATCTTGGTTAACGGAAAAGAAATATTTTATTTGGCTAACTCAAATAATGACTTGATTCTTTGCTTCACAGGGTGTTATAAAGACAGTTTTTGGTGTTCAGATACTTTATTTTTTGGGTTAGAGAAGTAAGGTTGAAAAGACAACTCTAAAATAGAAGGAGGCAGCTATCCAATATTTACGCATTAACAGAGCAAGAAAGTCAGACTGGGAATGGGGAGATGTATTTATTAATCCACCTGGGAGTTGTCCGTAGATAAAATGTAATTGTTTGCATTTCTATGAGAGCTTGAGGCAACTTTCCTTTTGGAAATTGTGCTTTGTATTCCCGTCCCTGAATCTCTTGTTGCACAGCTTGATTACACAATAAAACTCATTTCCACCTACAACTTTACCTTGTCTCCTATCCACATACGCAACAGGTTTTGGCAGCTATATTTTCCTATTTCACTTTGTCCTTTGGGTTGATTCTTGCCCCACCCGCCAAAGAATCTTTTAATGCTGTGAGAAAATGCTTATGATATAATTCCAGGTAGGGAGAACTCCCCTCAAATATATTCAAGTATTTAAGTGAATAAGTAAACTTATTTATACTTTTCTGAATGTTTCATTTTCAAATGACCCTTTATTGATTTTGTAATTAAGAAATACAGTTATATACCTTTTAAAAAATGAGGTAAGATTAGGGTTTATTACTCTTTTTTAAACTAAAATCTAGGAGAATCAGGTAAATATGAAGACATACCTTATGAAATTTTCATTGGAGCTTAATTCCAAATATGATTTCAAAATCAGTTGAGGTGTTAGAAAGGAGACTTGGTTTTGTTCAAAATAGTGACAAAATAGTTTCAGACCTGTGGGATTCTGTGTTGAAAAAAGAGGAAATCTTTATGGATTTTATCATTTCATCACAATCTCCCCTTGCTGTAGAAATTAATACCATTTCTGCAGTTAGAAAATAACTTTTATTTTCTTCCGCAAATGGCCTTTCCAGCCCCCAGAGCCGTTGCACTTCAGTGGAACTTTTCCATAGAACAATACAGGAAGAAATTGCTTGCAGTTCTCCTCTATTTCAGTGAGTAGGTTACTGGTCATACCAACTCCTTGATTCTCAGAGTGTGATTCCCACCCCCCACCCCACCCCCACCCCCACCAGTGACAAAGGATCACCTGGAACTGGCTAGAATACAAATTCACAGGCCCCACCCCAGACCTACTCAGTAAGAAATTCCAGGGATGCCTGTGGGCCAGAAATCTGGTTTTCACAAGCCCTCCAGGCGATTCTGATAGCTACCACAATTTGAGTAGTCCCTCTGGCAGATACGTGTCTCCTATTTGTTCCATGGCAATCCACAAGGAACTCGATGGGCAAAGAGCTTCAAATGTCTGTGTCGCCTTGTGGCTGAGATTGGTTGACTTGCTTTGATATAGCAGCAGTCTCCAGACAGGCAGCCACCTTCAGCAGCGCCTCACTGCTACCCTGTAGCAGCTGTAGCTCATTTAAGCCCAGGTAGGCCTATTGCCACAGCACTCCTTGAGCTCCCGGAGTACCTGTGAGAACTCAGGGGCCTGAACTGAAACAGCACATGGCCTGGAGGGCCAGCAGCAGAGGCAATGGTGGCAGGCAGGTGATGCATACAGATGGCAACAGATATCTCTAGGATTGTCCTCAAGAGCTATAGCCAGGCAGTCCACGATCTTCTGATATTTGGAGCATTTTGACCCCCGGAGATTCTCAAAGTGAGGTCCAGAGATCGTTGACCTCAGACTTGCCTAGCAGGCTCGTTAAAAATGATCTGCTATGTTCAAACCCATATAGAGTGGGATTCAAATATACAGGGATGGTATCCAGGGATCTGCACTGTAAATAAATGCATCAGTTGAAACTTGTATGCACTGATTTAGATTAATCTAGGAACTACATAAAGGCAAGGATAATGCATGCATTATTTACTGCTAATAGTTCCACTTGAGAGAAATAGAACAAAGGGTGGTCTCTTCTCAAACTGAATTCCCTGTTACCGCTTATCTAACCATCTCACATTCTTGCTCCAGTCTCAGTCACAACAAGTTAATCCCCACATTCCCGCATGTAACTCCTTAACTCACTTCCCCAAAATCCACGTCTGTAAAAGGGGTTGAACAGGATACTGGAAATGTGCCCTCATTCTCTCCCTAAAATGGCAATAAAGCCTTGTGTCACTCCGTGACTGAGTTAGTTTTCGTGCTTAAGAGTGTAAGCACATAGTCCCCAGCCAATGGGGAAATGGGTGAGGTAAGGGAGGGAGGGAAATGGGACATTGCGTCAGGGCACCTATATAATCTTTGTTCCTGCACTAATCGCACACGCTTACCCCGCTTCCATTAGCCTGGGTGTGTGCCCTTTCTCATGAGAAAGAAATAAATTACTGCTGCCTCTAGTCCAACTCTCTGTCTTCAGAACTTTTATTTTGAGTAATTGGTTGCCGTCCCACTCACAGTACATAGTACAGATCCTGAGATATAGTTACACTCAATATATAGTTGCTGAATGAATGAATACATGTGGAGTGCATGTATGAAGGAAGGAAGGAACAGAAGAATGAATGAAAGAATGGATGGATGGAAGACGCAAAATAAGAAATAGTTTATGATCTCACTGATACGAAATAATTAAAGTAATCAAAGTCAGAGTCAGAATCTAGAATATAGGTTACCAGGGGATGGAATGAGAGAAGGGAATAGAGAGTTAATGCTTAAAATGTACAGAGATTGTATTTGGACTGATGGGAGAGTTTTGTTAATGGATGGTGGTGATGGTAGCACAATCTTATAAATGTAATTAATAGCACTGAATTATATATTAGAATATGGTTAAAAGGGCAAATGTTAGGTTGTACATATGTTATTAAAATAAAAATTTTTTTCTAAATCCATGGAACTGCACAAAACAGTGAACCCTTAGTTAAAACATCGACTATAATTAATGATAAAATTATAAAAATGTGCTTTCATCAAATGTAACAAGTGTACCACACCAGGCATTGTTAGCAATAGGGTAGTATATGGGGACCTTGTATTTTATCATTTTATGCATGATTTTTCTGCAAAATCATAACTTTTCTAATTAAAAAAGATAACTTGAGAGAGATTTAAAGTAAAACAGAAGAGCTGGATAAGTGAATTCAGAGGACAACTAATCATTGAGCATTTGGCTAATATAGAGAATTCTAAAATGTTGAAACTAATATTTTGGTTGAAGTTTGACCTTAATTAGACTTCTCTCCATTCCAGAGACAGGGAGAATTCAAGCATGGATCTTCATATGTGGATGTATGAATTATCTAAAACAAATTATAAATCAAAGCTAGTTTTCCTCTTTCTCTGCTTGCAACACATTTATGAACCAAACCTTTTCCCAAGCTATTAGCTATTAGCAAGAAGGAAAGCATATATACCAGGATATTCAAGCAACTATTAGCCCAATCAAAATATAATTAGAAAAGGAAATTCTCTGGAAAACTAAGTGAATTCCAAAGGAAGGTTTAAATGATTATTGGGAAGTTACGGAGTGCTTTGGATTATCCACTTCACTGCATTTCTTCATTAGCGTGTATAATTGAGAATGGTTATGCAGTGCTTGGTATAGAGTGATTATGGTTGGAATATCTAAGCATATCCCAAGAAAAGTGTCAATTCCTTGGCAAAATGTAATTTCTCTTGCTCCAAAATTATCATATAATTTCCTAAACAATTCATGGACAAAAGTAGCTTTGCTTACTTTTGTGTTTTTGCAAAACAGCAGCACTTTTGTTTTCTCATTGGCGAAAAGCCTCTGTTCTGGAGCTAGCCACTAGGCTTTTATAAAGTACAAAATGACCTCTCCTGGTGGCTTGTCAGCGTGTATAAAGGGTGCACATGAGATCAGCTTGCCATTTCTGACTTGATCTCCTTGCCTGAGCCTGTGGCGTGAATGAGCACAAGCTACAAATACAAACTCATCATACTTAGCAATGAATGCCACCCCGCCCCCAGTGTCTAGTGCCCCAGGCACCTTAAAAGACAAATGATGGAATTAGTAACATCCCCACAATCCAGCGGGATTTACACAGAACAGGGGTTTCTCCATTTTTCGAAAGTCACAATAGAAACACATATGTGCACTCCCACTTGATGTTTATCAAAGTAACATATACAGGAATTTTTAAATCAAATTGTACTTAAAGACTTGCAAAAATCAGCAGTACCTTACCTAACACTTTCACAGTTCCTAGTCCTCCCTAGGAGCAGTCCCTTTCAAACTATTTAGCCATTTATTTTGCTTGTTATCCTTTGTATTTCAACAAATGTGCTTACACTGCTATTTCACGTTTTATTAATTTTAGGTAGAATCTATTTACTTACCTTGATACTAGTTAACACCAACACCTACTTTACAATCTCTACCAGCCTCCTACTAACTAACACAGATTTTGGTTGAAATAATAAACTTATATGGTTCAAAACTGAGCCAAGTGGTGTTCTATGAGCGTATTTCATTTCTTCTACAACTGTTCTTTTTCCTAGAATTAACTGTCTTGCTTGCTTAAATTTTGCTTATTTTTCTATGTACCTGAGGCTATCTTATTCTTCCGAAGCTTCCAGATCTCTTAAGCATTTGGAAATATTTTTCTTAAAGAATCTCTGAAAATATCGTTTTCTTCACATTTTCCTATGGAAAACTTCACTTCAGACATCTCCATCCATCTGCTGGAGACTGAACTTGTTGATCTCCAGGCTTTCTGAACAGCCAGTCTTGGATCCTTTTGCAACATTCCTGTGTTTATTCACCTGTTTCCAGAATCCTTGGGTTCCTGTTACATGGTTTGTTCCCTTCGTATTTTCAGCCATCTTCTAAAATCTTAATACTCCAAGTGTGACTCACTGACCTGCACTGTCACCCAGGATTTTGTCAGAAATGCAGAATCTCAGGCCCTACCTGTGACCTACTGAAAGAGAATCTACATTTTAACAAGATCCCCAGGTGATTTCTACACACATTGAAGTTTGAGAATCAGTGCACTAAACATGTCTGAAAATGTTTTTTTTTTCCCTGCCCACATGTAAAATAGATATTTGGAATAGAGTTCTAGATTGGAAACCAGAATTTTGAAGGCATTCCTCTACTATCTCCTAGAAGCCCAAATTGCTGAGGAGCAATCCATTACTCTTCTGAGTTTAATTTTGTTGGTGTAATCTATCTTTTTTTCTCTCTCCTCAAACTTCCCTTATGCCCTCATTGTTCTGAAATTTCAGAATAATATTGCGAAGTCTGGTTGTGTATGTATGTGTGTATTATCTATTATGGTGGACACTTATGTGCCACAGAGACTTGCAAGCATCATTCAGTTCTAAGAATTTTCTGATATATCTTTAGTAAGCTTTCCTTCTCAGTTCTCCTTTTTAAAACTCCTCATTGGGTATTGGACTGTCTGCATTTATCTTTATTTTTTCTTTACTTTTCTTGTCTTCGATTCTTCTTTTTGTGTCTAGGAGCCCTCCTTACCTCTATCATCCAACCTCTTAATTTTTATTTCACTTTAATTATGTTTAATTTGTGACATCATTTTCTTATTGTTTTATTATTTCATTTTAAAGCACCCTGTCCTTTTTTGATAGAGTCAATATCTTCTGTTTTTCTCAGAAAATATTAATCATAGTATTTTGAAGTTTTCTCGTGCTCTCTGTATTGCTTCTTTTTTGCTGAGTTCCTTTTTTCTGTTTGCTTTTTTTTCTCTTACGGCAAAAGTTTTATAAAAAGTCTGAATCCTGGTAGTCTTTGTTTGTTCATGTTAAAGTCTTTTCATATTAAAGAGTAAGGCAATAAAAAACTGACTTGAATTCTCTGTGAATACATGAAGGCCTCTTGAAAGACAATGAATAACATGACAATGAGTTGTCTTTTCATTAGGGGACCCTACAATATCAATATATGGAGAGAGATCTATCCTCTCAGCTATTCTGTTTCTCCAGAGTCTCTTTAAATCTCTTCCCTGAGGGTTGTGTAGTAGGTGAGAAGATATATCCCTGCTTGTTTGAATTCTGGAAACAAGGTGAAGGAAAGATACTCTGGACCTCTCTGTATCTATTTTTCCATTAATCTTCCTGTTTGGGGCCACCTACATCACCCCTGCTATCTTCCATGATGATGTACATAATACGATCTTTCCATTTCTATTTCTCCAGAGAATAATCATTTATGCCTCAGGGTGGGGGTAGGGTGGGGGGAGATTTACCTGGCTGGTCAGCACATGGGAAGGTGTCTGAGGGGTTTCTGGTTTAGAGACTTAACTCATGATTCTGTTGTCAGCCCAGTCTATCAGCCACTACCTGCTGTGGCAGCTGGTATTTCCAAAGGACTTGCAGTGTCAGGGATGGGAGTGGGAAAAAAGGGTTCCTTCTAATTTTAGTTTCCTTCCTTTCTCAAGAAAATACCATACAATGTGTTGGCTTAAACAATGGGAATTTAATTTTTCTGAGGCTAGGAAAAAGTTCAAATCAAGTTGTGTTCAAAGTGATACTTTCTTCCCACTGACTGGCTGCCAGTGATCCTCCGTCCTGGGATTCTCTGCCACATGGCAATGCACATGGCGGCCTCTCCTGGCTTCTCGCTTCTCTATCAGATTCCCTTGATGCTCAGCATTTTGTTTCCTGCGGTTATTTTTCTCCCAGTCTGAATTTCATTCTGCTTAAAAAGGACTCCAGTAACAGGCTTAAGACCCATCATGATTGAGGTGGGCCACTGCTTACCTGGAGCAACCTCATCAAAATGTTCTACTTACATTTGTTTTCCCTTTTTTGAGAAATGTCTATTCAAGTCCTTGGTCCATTTTTAATTGGGTTGCTTGTCTTTTTATCTTTGGGTTATATGACCTCTTATATAACATGGATGTCAACCCCTTACTGGATATGTGGTTTCCAAATATTTTCTCCCAATAAGTAGGCTGCCTTTTCACTTTCTTGACAAAGTCCTTTGAAGCACAAAGTGTCTAATTTTGAAGAGTTCCCATTATATATTTTTTCTTTCATTGTTCCTGCTTTGGTTGTTAAGTTTAAGAAACCACCACATGATCTTAAAGATGCTTCCTTACATTTTCTTCTAGAAGTTTTATGGTTGTAGCTTTTATATTTAGGTCTTTGATCCATTTTGAGTTAATTTCTGGATACTATGTGAAATAGCAGTCCTCCTTCTTTCTTTTGGATATAGATATCCACTTCTCCCAGCACCATTTGCTCAATAGAGTGTTCTGGCACAGCTGGGTAGACTTGACAGCCTTGTCAAAAATCAGTTTGCCATAAATTTGGGGATCTATTTCTGAACACTCAATTCTATTCCATTGGTCAACATATCTATCTTTATGCCAGTAACATGCTGTTTTTACCACTGTAGCTAAGTAATATGCTTTAAATTCAGAAAGTGAGTGTCCTTCAACTTTGTTCTTCTTTTTAAAAATATTTTGGGTATTCAGGACCCTGGAAGCAAGGATGCAAACTGACATTTGCACATCGATGTCCATAGCTGCATTATTCACATTACTAAAATATGGAAACAACCCAAGTGTCCATCAACTGATGAGTAGATTTAAAAAATGTGGTTTATGCGTACAATGGAATACTATTCAGCTGTAAGAAGAAATGAAATTGGGATGCATGTGACAACATGGATGAACCTTAGCACATTATGTTGAGTGAAATAAATCACACACAAAAAGACAAATATTGTATGGTCTCACTAATATGAACTAAAACAATTAGCAAACTCACAGAGATAAACTCTTTAGCAGGGGTTCTTAACCTTTTTTGTTCCATGAGCCCCTTTGCCAGTCAGGTGAAAACCATGGACCCCTTACTAAGTCTACACTATACTGTGAACTATTTAATAAATATATCACACCTGCATAAACACATCCCCACAAGAATAATATTTTTTTTGAATTTCAATTCAAGCTCACAGACCCCTGGTTAAGAACCCCTGCTCTATAGTATTGGCTACTAGGAGATTGAATGTGGATTGAGAAAGTGAGCTGATGCTTAATGTATGTAGAATTTTTAATAAGTTTAGTGTAAATGTGTGGAAATTAATAGAGTTGATTGTAATACATTATAGTGAATATAACTAACACTGCTGATTTATAAATGTGATTGCGGCCCTAATGGGTAGTCTGTGGATGAAAATATCAATTGAAAGGAAGCTAGAGAATAATGTAGGGACTATTTAACATAGTGATTTTGGTAGTGGATGAAGATTGTGGTTAATAATAAAAGTATAAGAAAGTTATTTTACAAAGTGTTAAGTATATGGTGATACATGGGAAAATTGCAACTAATGTAACTTTTGGATTATAGTCAACAGTAATATTGTAATATTTTTGCAGCAAAGGCAAAGAAGATATGACATCAATTCTAAGGGACAACAATAGGGAGTTATAAGGGGTATGGGATTTTTCTTTTTGGAGTAATGAAAATGTTATAAAATTGACTGAGGTGATGACAGTGCAACACTGTGATGAATATGAGGGCCACTGAATGTACACTTTGAATGGATTGTACAAAGCATGGGACTGTATAACACAATAAATCCTGTGGTGGAAAATGGACTGTGGTTAACAGAACAAATATGAGAATATTCTCTCATGAACTTCAACAAGTATATAATACAAATACAAGGTGTCATTAACTGGGTGGGTTGGGGGAAAAATACACCAAATGTAAGATATTGATTATAGTTCGTAGTAATGTTTTGATGATGTGCTTTCATATTTTGTAATAATTGTTTCACAACAATGCAAGGTATTGCTGGTGAGGTGATGTATGGGAGTACTGGAAGATGATATGCATGTTTGTTCACAACTTATAGTATATACTTATTGTTTATGGATGTTCATGTATGAATGATAAACTTCAATCTTAAAAAGTCAAAAAAGTAAAAAAAAAAAAAAAATGTCCTACTTACAATGGTTTAACTTTAAGAACATGATTTTCTGGGGTACATACAGTACCAAAACACCGAACTTCTTACAGCCTTCTCCATGTACAGGAACTGAGTTGTAACTCCCTCCATTCTGGAAAGTTGTCATGCTGCTTTCCAAAACATACTAAAAATCTGCTTTCCTATAACCAGTATCCTATTAAATTACTCTGACAGACACCCTTTGATGGGATTTGAGGAGAAAAGAAAGTTAATTTCATGTAGTTAACCTGCTACGCTTAACCTATCAGCCACAATATGGCCATCATAATGACTTTGGATTCATATATTTAGAAATAATAATATGAAAATAATCCTGATTAAACATAGTAAATTGAAAAATACATGAAACCCCACCAAAATTGAAGTAAAAAGTAAAAAAAAAAGCACAAACCCTCAAGGAGAGAGAAAATGAGCAGACACAATCACAGCACTTTAGTATCTCTAACGTATCTGGAAAATGGTAACTGACTTAGTATAGAGTGAAAACTGAATCCTATGCTAATAGTGGGAGCAAGGATGGGCCAGAAGCTGCCTTACTTTCAACATCAAGCCCCAGAAAGTTCCAACAATTAGGAATTCCATGTAGGTACACCAGAAAGTAGAAGTACAGATGGGCTTAAAAACAAGAACAACAGTTAAAAGTCTATAGTCATTCCATACTACAGTTGTCAGGTTTATTTAGAAATAAAAATAAGGAAGGCCAAGTTAAATCTGAGTTTTAGATAAGCAATGAATAATATTTTAACTTGGGTCATACCTTTAATAAAAATAGTCACTGTTTATCTGAAATTCAAAATGAATGGAGTGTCCTTTATTTTATGTGAAAACACTGCTCCAGTTATTGACTTCTAGATCTCCTCCCTCACCCAGAACTGAGTACAAACTGCCCATTCTCTCTCAGACAGAAGACTAGAAATTTATCCTTAGAAGAGGCAAAACAGAAACATTCTGAGTATTTGGCTACCAGACCCAGCTGAGTGTTTACTAGAAAACACTGAGTCTTTCCTAGAGAAATGGTGACCCTCTTCCCACCACATCCCAGGCTCCTTCCCTCAGGGGTCTGAGAAGGCTGGAAGCCAGGCTTACAATGAAGATCTGAGATTTCTTTTTCAGAAATTGACCTGAGACCTGCACACACTGAGGGTGAGGAGTCCCTCAAGGAAAGAGCCCAGCCAGATCAACCTACAGTAAAGTCAAGTAGCTCCTCTAAGGCACACAGAACGTGCAGACAGGGTTTTTGGTAAGGCACTCTTTAAATATTAACCATCAGTTAAGAAATAACTGCTCTTTGAAAGAAAACATTAATATAAAAGATGAATATCAAAACGAAAATTTTTAAAAAGTAAATTGGAGGATAAGAAAACAATGCGAGGATCAGAAGAAAACTTTAGAATTTTGAGGTCATCAGAGGGGTAAGACTCAACATATAGATTTCTTGAAATAAGAAGGAAATATTTTAGAAAAAAAAAGATTCAGAAAGAATGAAAGAAGAATTTAAACAGTCAGTGCAATTTTGGAGACTAAAGCCAAGGAAATGTCCCAGAAAATAAAAATGAAAAAACAAAATAAAGCTATGAAAATAAGAGAAATTATAAGATAATTGGAGATCCTATATCCACCTAATAGAAGTACCAGAAAAAGAGAACAGAGGAAACAGAGGGAGAAAATTGTTAAATAAATAAATAAATGGGAAGATCCCCAGAGATAAATGAATTTCTGGCTTAAATGGACTCAACATACACCATGTATAATTACTGAATAAATAAAAGAACTGCATCAAAACATGTTATCATCCACTTTCAAAAATCCTGGAGGGGAGAAGTTTCTAAAAATACCTAGATAGAAAATAATCAGATCACATTTCTCATCATCAGTAATAGTAGTTATAAGCAATGTAGCAAAGTCTTCACAATTCTGGGGAAATACAATTTCCAATCTAGAATTGTTTACAGCAAAACTATTAAATAATTATGAGGTTAAAAAAAAAAGACAGTTTTAGATATGTGAGTGCTTAAAAACTTACCTCCAAATATTCATTCTATGTAGACTACTATAGGAATTCTTCAACAAAATAAGGAAGTGAATCAACAATCAGCAACATATGATATCCAAGAAATAAGAGATCCAATGCAAGAGACAGGCAAAGGGAATTCCTGAGTGATGGCAAAGGCAAAATGCAGAGAACAGGTGTATAGTAAACCTGGCAAGCCAAAGCCAAACTGGAGAAGACAAAGTTGCTGGAGAGTACTACCAAGAAATAAAAATCGATAGAGTTTAGGGATGTGGCTCAAGTGACTGAGCTCTCACCTACCACATGGGATGTCTGTGGTTCAGTTCCCAGTGCCTCAAAGAAGACAGCAAACTGGTGTGACAGGCAGGTGCGGCAAACTGACACAACAAGATAATGCAACAAGAGACACAAAAAGAAAAAACATAATGAGTGACACAACAAAAGCAGGGAATGGAAGTGGCTCAAGTGTTCCTCCCTCCCACATTGGAGGTCCTGGGTTCAGTTCCCGGGGCCTCCTAAAGAAACAAGGAAGACAATAGACACAGCAAGTGCAAACAACGGGGGGTGGGGAGAAATAAATAAATAAAATAAATCTTTTAAAAAATCGATAGAGTTTAGTATCAGAATTTTTGAGAAAACAGTTATACTACCAAGTGTTTTGGTACAAATGAGGTTACTGGGAAGTTAAGAGTGAAGAAGAGGGAAGAGAGGAGAAACAGAAAGAGAAAGATTCAACTGTCAACCCAAGGAAAATAAAAAAATTGTACAGAAAAAGAAATGTAAACCTAATATACTACATGAGTCAGTGGTAAATAATATTTACAGAACAGCGATTAAGCAAACAATGAATATTTCTCTGATTAAAATTATAACATAATTCTATTGAGAAGATATGAGAAGGGAAATTGTGTGAAGATAAGAGTATATGTGTCTATGTGTGAATGTCTGTGTGTTTAGGAAGTTATAAGAAAGCTAAATCCCTTTTATAAAAAGTAAGAAGTTGATCAAGCCTATCTGAAACTTAAAAACAATTAAAAGTATTAAAATGCTATTTTGACATATTGAGGCAAATATTAGAAAAATTGTCAAAGAAAAATTTTTTGCAAAGTATAATTGGTGCTGAGTTGAACCGAGGCAGGGAACTTTGAATTAGAAATCTTGATTTTAAATATGTGTATGCAACAATGTCAAAATAATATATACATATATATGACAAAATAAGGTATATTATATATTTTTCTCCTATTTGATTCCTCCTCTTGCCAAGGCATTTTGCTGTATTACAGAGGTACATTGGTGAATTCCACCAGTTTCTTCCTTACATTTATTTTCTTTCTGAATTTGTCTTGTTTTCCGTTTTTTACATGTCATATTCTTGCTTAACCATTTAGACTTGTGTTTTATTAAGATAGAAATCATACCTCACGTTTATCTTGTGTCCCTCATAAAGGGACAGTTAACACCATGCTAAACATTAAAATGCTCTCAGAAAGTGCATATTATTGATCCTTCTATTCTATTCTTTGGAGCAATGATCTATCAAAAGCCTAGATAAGGCTAAAATTAAAAAAAAAAAAAAAAGATGCACACAATAAAGCAAGATTCTGGAAAGTCTCCCTTCAACTTGAGGGAGAGAATCCAAAATGACCTGATGGTGTACTAGTATCAATGTACGAGTCCGTGTTAGGGTGGCTTTCGCTAGTTATTTGAGTTGGTGACCAAAAGCATCCAAACCCCATTCAAAAGGCCAAGGTCATAGAGATCATGACTGAGAAGAGCACGGGAGGTTCTGTCCTTAAATGACCTGCCTCCTCCATCCCACTCATTAAACTAGGACTAGGTTTCAGATCTCCGGGTTCAAATAGGTTTTAATCACAAAAGTACAAATAAATTATTTGGGCTATAATGATGATGAGGGCAAAAGGATATTATTAACAATTATAAAAAGTTCAAAGGTGTAAATTCAATGAAAACAGACTTACATATAAGAGATTGGGATTCTAGAACTGTGAAGCACCCATTGGTGTTTGGATGAGGTAAGTTAAAGCAATTTAAAGGAAATGCTATGTTTTACAGCATGTGATAAAGCTTATGGAACCCATTAGTTTAGGAAGTAAAAATTACAGTTCCTAAGTAGGGTTAAATAAATTCTTAGATGTCTCATCTGTAATAGGATATTAATGAAAATTGGATCTGTTTTCAAGCTAACCTTGGAGGTTGGTACTATAGAAAAAGTATAAAAACAGCAAAAGTAACCACAGTAAGTTAACAATAACATTTATTGAGTGCATTGAACTATGCTGCGTACTTCATGCTATATTACCTTGTTTAATCCTACAGCAGTCTGTAAATTAGGTATTATTCTCTAGAGTTTATGAATGTGAAAATGAGTCTCTGATAAGTTAATCATGGATATTAGTTTTGAACCAATCTTAAGATATACATTCCAGGATAACTTAAGATGGCTATCATTATTGTCCTTTAAAAAAAAAAGGGCTATTTTCAAGATCACGTGATGTACCCCATTCAGGTTTGCATTTCCTTATTCTCAATGTATTTATCAAGGTGAAGGCTGGTAAAGGAGGTGGGGCTTCAGGTAAGAAACGGGCCACATGCAATCTGAGGACTATGTGTATGGTGACCATACATCCTGGTTTACCTGGAACAGGCCCAGTTTACACCTGTCGTACCACAGCAACTATTACTACAACTTAAAAGAGCCCAAGTTTGGAAGATAAAAAATATGTTCATCCTAGGTATGTGTGAGGAATAAGGAGGAATGGGGATATATGATATTGGCATGAATGAATATACTTAAAGTTTTATTGGGAGTATACTGAAATATATCCTTAATAAAGCAAAGTTTCTCAAAATATGAGATCCGGGGCCCTTACCACATCACAACCCCCAAGGCTAAATTCAACTCCACAATTCCCTGCCCCCATTCTATATTTATATCTTCCTTCTTAGTCAGTAAGAACACTGGATTCCAGCAGTGATCCAATAACACTACAAGTAACTATGGTTATTCATTTGTTCAATTCTAAAATATATGTAAAATTATTTTCCTAATTTCTACATCCATATCTCTACAACAAAACACAAACTATTAAAGTGTTCTAGTTCTGTGTACATTCTTTTCCCACACCCTCCTGTTCTAAGGGTATATAATCAAAGTAATAAGTTCAAAATTGATTTGTTTTAGTTCTTCATTTCCATCTTTAATTGTGGTTATGCTAGTCATTTGAAATACAGTGGGTTTTATATATTTGTTTGCACTCAGTTTTAGACTTTTCTTTAGCTCCCATCTTGCTGATTTACTTTTTTTAATATGTCGATAACATTTATATGCTTCCAAAAATCTAAAATATATAACAAAGTTATATTCAGAGAACTATGACTGCTCCCTTCTCCTTTCTAGCTTGTACTGTTAGCCCTATCTCCTGCCGCTTGTAGGTAACCAGCTTCACTGTTTTCTGCTTTGTCATTCCTGTTTCTTTTTGCAAAAATCAGCAATTTGCTTTTGTAACTTACAAATACATCCTTTGAATTCATTCTCTGTCAGTTCATAGGAAGATTCCTCATTCTATTTTACAGCAGCATAATATCTTATTTTTATGTATAAACCAAGGTTCATTCAATCCATCTCTTATGTTTGAAGAAGTTTCTCATTATTTTGCAATTATAAATAAAGTTGCAGTGATGAACTAGTATGCATAGACGTTCATATTGTTAGAGATATATATTTATGGTAAATTCCTAGATGCATTTCTAGTTTTGTTAAATAACTACAGATTTCCTCTGATACATTTTATGCTATTTACATTCCCACCAACATTGTAGGAAAGTGCCTGTTTTCCTACTCTCACCTTCAAATTATATTGTCAAGTTTTTTAACTTAAGCCAGTCTGATGGATGGGAAGTTCTATCTCTTTGTAGTTTTATTTTAAAATTTTTGAATTATGAATGAAGTGAATATTTCTCATATAGCTAAGGCATGTGTGTATATGGGCACACATTTGTTTATGAATTATCTATTCAAGTATTTCCCATGTTTTCTACAATTTTGAATTTTTCCTCTATTTTTGAAAGGTCTGTACATGTCACAGATATTTGTTCTTTATCTGTGATATGTTACAAATATTTTCTACTAATTTGCTTTTTTTTTTTTTTTACCTCTTAATGTGTTTTTTTCTGTATATAATTTTTGTTTTTTGTCTTTTAGTCACGTTGTCAATATATTGTATTCATATTTAGAAACATTTTTAAAGTTTTCCTACAATCATGTTATAAGATAGATTATTCACTCACATTTTCTTCTAGCACTTGTATTGTTTCATTGATTTATATTTAGATATGTAATGCATTTGAAAATGTTTCTTGTGTATGGTGTGAGAATTTGATCTAATTTTATCTTTTTATCTCAATACTATTTACCACAAAGTCCATTCAGTGATTTGAGATACCACCTTTATCATATATAGAGTTTGATATGTATTTGTGTCTATTTCTGGACTTTGTATTCTATTCAATTGTTTTATCTATCTATCAATGTGCCAGTAACACATTCTTTAATCTTAAATTTTGTGATGTTTTTGATCATATTTAGGGCTAGTTCCTGTTCACAGCTCTTCTTTTTTTGTTTCCCTAGGATATATATTTTTTCATGTGAACTTTAGTATCAAATTGATAAGATCAACAAAAGATTTTTTGAATTGAAGTCATGTTAAGTTTATAAGTCGGCTTAAAAAAATGACATTTTGATAATATTGAGTCACAGTAACCAAAAATAAAAAAAGGGAGATTTTTCCATTTGCTAAAGTCTGCTTTTGTGTCTTTCAAGAGTGTGTCATCACATAAGTTTTGAACATTCCTAGGTATTTTATCTTTAATTTTTGCTATTATAAATGCGGTTTTCATTCCCATGATATTTTCTAATTGGTTATTTGTATCTATGAAATCTATCAATTTTTGAAAGTTAATTTAATATTTTGCTACCTTGCTGAATTTTGTTACTGTTTGAAATTGTTTGTTATTGATTCTTAAGGTTTTCTCAGGTATTCTATCATGCTGTATGCAAACAGAGCTATATCTACCTTTTCCCCAATTCCTCTGCCTCTAATTTTCTCTTGTAATAACATTGGTTAAATACTCCAGTAAAATGTTATACAGTAGTGGAGAGAGTGGGCATCTTCCACATTGTTCCTAATTTAAATGTGTATACCAATGGCTTATAGAGTTTTCCCTACTTTCTCAAGAGATTTTTATTAGGAATAAGTGTTGAATTTTGTTGAAGGTTTTTTCAGAATCATTGGAGATAATCATATGATTTTGCTCCTTATACATATTAACATGGTGAATTATCTCAATAGATTTTCTAGTATTGAACCATCATTATATGCCTATTATAATCCCCATATGGTCATGGCATATTTCTTAATAGAGACTACTTCTTAATAATTTAATTAAGATTTCCCATTAATATCCATAAGTAAACTTGATCTATAATTTTCTTCTTTTGTGCTAGTTTAATTGATTTAGGGAACAAGGTGATACTTCATAAAATGCATTTAGACATTTTCCTTCATTTTCTATACTCTGACACAGTCTGGTCCATAAAGATTTTTAAAATTTCCTTATGAAATCTTCTGGGGCTGGTTAATATTTGTTGGGTAGTTTCTCAACATTTTCTATGTTTATTCTATGGAAATAGTGGGTCAACTTTGTATAATTCTTTTCTAAGAAATTATTCATTTCATTTAAATTTTAAAATTTATTTGCATAGAAGTGTGAAAGTAGTCCCTCATAATTTCTACAATACATCTATATCAAAGATTATTTGCCCCTTATTTTGTGTATTTACATTTTAGTTTCTTAAACTCCTCCAACAAATACCATGATATAGGTTGGAGTGGAAAATGAGAATTTGTTAGTATACAGTTTTGAGGTTGAGAAAATGTCCAAATCAAGGCATCATCAAGGTGATGCTTTCTTCCCAAAGCCCAGATGCTGGTGATCCTTGGCTCCTCTGCCACGTGGCAAGGCACATGGCAGCATCAGCTTCTCTCTCCCTACTCTTTGGGGTTCCCTTGTTTTCAACTTCTTGCTTCTGTGGTCTCTCTCTCTCTATCTCTTTTTCTCTCTCCCTCTCCCTCTGCCTTTCTTCATTCCATTTATAAAGGATTCCAGTAACAGGGTAGGATTGAGATCCATCCTGAATGAGGTGGGCCCTACTTTAGCCAAAGTAGCCTCAACAAAAGTTCATACTTAAAATAGGTTTATACCCACAGGAATGGATTATATATAAGAACATGCTTTTCCGGGGTACATATAGCTTCAAACCACCACGATTTATAAAGCCTTCTTTATTTTGATTAAATTTGCTAATTTTTTCATTTTGATTTTTATTATTTTGTTAATTTTTTCAAAGAATCAAGATTTTGATATATTTCTAATATTGCTACTTCTAATTTGTTCTCTGTTCTAATTAACTTCATATTTTTAAATTATTTACATCCTTTTACTTTCTTTTGGTTTATTTTTTATTCTTTTTATAGCTCTGGTGATGGAAATTGAATTCATTTGTTTGCATTCATCCCTCTTTTGATATTGATGATTTTTTTCCCTAATAATTATTTTAAATGCTTCCCATAGATTGTGGACAGTCTAGCTAAGGGTTTTTTCAAATTTGTGGATATTTGTAAAGAACCAACTTTTGGCTTCATTGATTTTCTCTATTGTTTTCCAGTTTCTAATTTATTCATTTATTATCTAATATGTATTGTTTCCTTCCTTCTGCTTACCTTTTATTTGGAGTGCTATTTGGATATCAGTCCCCATCAGTCAGCTCACCATGTGAAATCGTCAGAATTTTACATTTCCATCTAGATTCTATACTCATCTGGCCTTCTTTTTTGTTCACCTTCATCCTTTCCCAAGTCAGTTCCAGAGAATACAGTTTGTATAGGAAATGATCCACCAATACCAGCTTACAATTTTTAAGTGTCACAAAATGTGCCCAGAGTAAATATTCATGCACATAAGTTATGAGGTTTCAAATATTGAGATTAAAAAATTGTAATACTTGACAAGTACATCAACTCATAACATTTTGTATCCCTGATCTCTGCTTGAAACCTACAAATGTTGAGTGTCCATTTACTGCATTACTAAACATATCAAGCTAGATACTTGGAAGATAGAATAGAAGAGGAGATAATCCTGTTTTAAAGAGCTCTCATCATCATGGTGGGATGGATAAGAAAACCACTGATCACAATTCAGTGTGATGAGCACCATATGTAAGACGCTGCAATAGTATCAGAGAAGCTCCTAACCCTGTCTCTGGCAGACGAGGAGGAGAAGTCTTCCTGGATGAGCTGACCTTGCAAGTCGAGGAGTTAGGAACATGAAGAGTCAGTTGTAGGGTCAAGCATTTTCAAAGGAACAGCATTTGAAGGGTCAAGTGCTTGTTTGTGTGGTAGGAAGGGTAGGAGATGTGCCTTAAGAGGTAGAAAATGGCTATCTTGTGGTCAGATTGAATGTCAGAAACAAGAATTTGGAAATGCTCAGGGTAGAAAAGGAAGTCACTGAAGGATATTCGAGAGGAGGGGGTAACAATTATGTTTATATTTTAAAAGGCCTCCTTTAGCAACTCTGTGAATTGGGTATTGAACTGCAATATCACAGCATTCTAGTTCCCATGAGCACCTGAGCACCCAATGAGACTAAACCAACCATGAGTTCTTACCTCTGTGTTACAGATCAAAAGGCAGGTTGTGGATGAATTGTCCAAATTACTTTGCCAACGTAAGGCAGCAGCCTGTCTGAGCCCTGATCTATCTCCCAGCTCTCAGAGGGTCAAAGAGTTCCTTAATTCAATTTCCGATAATCTTCAAGTACAATACGTGCACAATTTCAAAAGCTTCCCAAAGCTAATTGTTTGCAAAAATTGCACTAGAATCGTTGTTGGAGTTAAGTCAGAGTTAAGGTTTTCTCAAGATTCAGTTTGCTGGATGTACCTTTTCTCCTCTTTACTGTCTCCTATTAAAGATTGCAGGAAAAAAGATGGACTTTTGCTCCAGCGAGGTTGCAAGTACCCTTTGTGAAGATGAAAGTACAAAATGTGGTGGTGGAGGTAAAGAAAATATAGTAAGCAACTTACAGACTAAAAAGTATCAAGATAAAATTCAGGAAGTATTCATAACAGCTTCTAGCCATTTTACTAAAAAGGACAGAATCTTGTAGCAAGAACCTTGGAGTACAGTTTCAAATCACAGTTCTATCCTCCACCAGTTGTGTAATTTCAAGTAAGTTATTGCATTTCTCTAAGCCTGGATTTGGGGATATGTCAGTACCACACATAAAAGGGAAATGAAATTTTGCTCTTTACAAAGACTTTATCTCCTCAACCTGACAAGCCTTGTCCTATATTTGCATCTCAGAGTCAAAGACCCAAACTCGTAGAAGACATGGAGCCAGTTCCTTTGTCCTCCCACCCTCAGCTTCCACAGGAAAGCCATTGGTTCAACACTTCAAAGGACACTGTCTTCTCTGTCAATGTCTCCTTGGCTCTGAAACCAGGGTTTTTATTCTCAAGATGTTAGACAACAAGGCAGATTCAGTGTTGGAAGGATACTCCAGTATAAACTAGGAAAGTAAAAATACACAGATTATCCTGCTGGGTAAATACCTAGCTGCCTCTGTAAAAGTATACTCCTTTTATCTCTTTATTTGAAGATAAGATTTTCTTTTATAAGTCTTGGAATTAAGGGGGTTTTCAGTAAAATTCAGAAATACTTATTCTTTCATGTCACCCCTCACATAATATATCTAAACCTGCCTTTGCAATTATGATCATCCTTCAAGAGAGTCCTTGGACTTTTTTTAGGGTAGACTTAACTCTCATCTTTGCAAAAGGAGAGTGTTCCCATGGTGATGAGGATGATATCATCAGGACTGGCTCCAGCAGTGAGTGCAAGTCCCATTGCTCACCACAGGAATAGCTGGGAAAAGAGATAACAGCCTTTTCTGTTCAAACACAGATAACTCAAAGATTAGTCAGGCTAACAAGCCAGGAATTTTCACTAAATGTAAGCCTGGTAGATTGTTGAAGATTATTATGCTCTTTGCTGTCAAAGGTACTCTAAAATAGCAGGAATTCTCCTGTCCTATTATGTACCTCCAAGGATCTGTAGCCCATATGGGTAGGTGGTAACTTGAATACATTACTGAAATGCTAATATTAGGCTTCTGTGAGCATGAAGAGCTTTCGATTTCGATTAAGCCAAATTACATAAAGCAGGAGCTGGAAAGTCAGTTACAGTGTACCTTTTGCAGAAGGCTGGAAAACTAAAATAAGTTTTGCAGCATACTTGTGCCTTTCCAATCACCTGACTTTGTTCACCCAAATCGAAAAGCTATATGCTTTGCAAAATTCTACTATATTAAATCATTCTTTGTTTTGTATTGGATTGTATCCCCCAAAAAGACACATCCTAACCTCCAATCCTGTGAGCGTGAACATGTCTGTAAAGAGAATCTTTGAAGGTGTTATTAGTTAAGATGAGGTCAGACTGGATTAGGATGGGCCCTTAATCCAATATGGTTGGTGTCCTAATAAACAGGAAATTTTGACACAGTAAGACAGACAGAGAAAGAGAGACCAGCATGTGATGGAGGCAGAGATTGCACTATGGGTTGCTGACAAGCCATCACTAGAACCCTACAGGCTTCAGAGGTGGCATAGCTCTACTGACACATTGATTTTGGACTTCTATCCTCCAGAACCTCGACACAATGATCCAACTAATTTGTGGTGCTTTGTTACAGTATCCCCGGCAAACTAAGACATCTTTCTCTACTCATTGGAATAACAAGTACCAATCCATGTGTGATTGACATTCTCTTCCCATGCTTATCACCAACTTTACTAACACAAGTTGGTATATAACTTAGCTTCAAATTAGTGGGTCCTTATGTACTAATACATGTGTTTCAATGTTTTAGCTTTCAAGACTCTAACAGGTATATTTATTTGTCAGTTCATTCATCCAGCCAGCCACCTGTCTATTTATTAGGCTTCTCTTGAGTACTATGTGTGAGACATCATGCTATACACATGGACTACAAAGATGACTATGGCATAGTTTTACTCTAGGAAAATGCAAAGTCTGTGGAAGAGGATGAATACATAAATAAATAATTACAATGCACTATGTCTTGAATAGGGTTTATACTGAAATATACATAAATGAGAGTGCAACTAATTTTTCAGGGACCATCTAACAGATGATGGGCCTGGGATTACGTTGAGGACCACCTTTGCAGTTTTTACAATTTCTTTGGCTCATAAGAGAGGACTGAAAGACAAGGAGTGCTAGAGTCAATTGAGGAGAGCTGTTATAAAGAAAGACCCTTGAATCTTCCCCACCTCCCCCATCCCTGGTACTACACAAACACATTCTTAATTGCCTTGATATCTAAGTTTAGTAGTTAAAGAGTGGGCTCAGGTTAAGCCTATTTCTGGACTTGCCCAATATATATAGTTATTTCAAGGTGGACACAGCTGTACTTATTTGCATTATGAACTCTTTGGAGAATCTGATTAAGTTTATAGATCTACTCCCTAGAAAAAATGCAGTAGATACACAATTTTGCAAATAATTTCATAGGATTTCGTGAACACTTTGGAGAGGGTCCATGGAGTCTATGATAAGAACTTTTAGGCTAAGACAGAAATTAGAATCATATCGCTCTTATATGTCCAGACTATCTGAACTTTCTTAAATGGTGATGGAGAAAACATTTGCCAAGGGCTAGTTTCTGTTGGATTTTCGGGTCACATACGTTATTCCCTTTGTAGTCTTGGATAACTTCCATAAGCCCCAATTAACAAATCTTTATAATAGGGATATTAATCTTTTCTCCAAGATTTGTTGTCAAGTTTAGAGATAGCATACATGGAGTATCTAGAATAATGTCTGGCATATTATTTCTTTGGCTTTTATTATTATCATTAGAATCAGTATGAGTATTATTATTATATAATGACAACAACACAATTATGTTCTAGAAATTCAGGAAGCAAGTTATGGTGACCAAATGCAATATCCATCTGACCTCTGCAGAGATATGTTAAAATTATTGTTAATCTACAATACCCTCCTACCCTCAAGATGATTAATAAAAATACTGAAATTGTATTCTAAATCCACTGGGCAGAAAGTATAGCTACCTATATATTCTGTACCATGTTCAATAAATGTTTAATAAAATTATAACAATATTTGGGATTTTTTTTTATAGTTCTTCCATTTGATAGTCTCTTAAGTGCTTTATAGATATTAGTTCATTAATTTTCCCAATTCCACTGAGACTAGGAGGGTAGGAAATATTAAAGGCATCTGCTTTGCCTCTTGTTTTAAATATATATCTTCCTTCTCATCCCCTCAAGTCTTGCTGTACCACATCCCACCAAATACACCAGAATTTAACCCCTTCTTCTTAACATTAGAGCGTGTCACCAAATGTACCAGACTTGTTTACGTCACTCAATTTCCTCAGGTCTTCCTTTCTTCTCCCCACTATGGTTTGGGTTTCTGTTTCTCTTTAATAGATCTAATCTCTATAATGCTCTGATTTCTTCATAGAGTCAGACTAAATACAATGCTGATAACAAATAATAATTACAATAGCTTTTATCTATCGAGAGTCATACACTGAAGTGAGTACTTTATAGGTATTATTTCCTTGTGCCTCTCACAAACCCAATGTATTTTCATTATTCTCATGTTATGATGAGAAAAATGAGTCCACAAGAAATTAATTAAGCTTGTATAAGGTCACAGAACTGGTAAGGGGCAGAGCTGGTATTTGAACCCCATTATGCTTACCTATAAAACCTAAGACTGTTTAAGAGCTATGCAAATTCTCCAAATTATCTCTCTATTTCTCAGGGTACCATGGGGCCCATCTCAGTCATTCAGAGCTACCCTGAGCCAAAATGTGAGCCTATGATGGGCAAATCAGAAAGCTTACTTCAATTGTGGGGTTTGCGGTAAAGCAAACTTTCATGGAAACCTCATTGATTCTAGTCTCCATTTGTCCTTTCTCCTACTCTCAGCCCACCACCTACCCAAAGATTTGACAGATAAGAATCTAAGAGAATTTGTAGTTGATGTGCATCCCCGAAGGTCTTTAGAGACCAGACTGGCATGGCTTCCTGAAAGCCAGTGTAGATATCCTATAGCATCTTACTTTATTCTGGACTGGACAAAACCATGCCTTAGAATTGCTCTTAGGACTGGAAGGTGTCTGTTCAGGATTTTTCATTTCCTGAAGGCTCTATTTTCCTTGGACCTTCATATGCACAAAGTTCCTTATTTTACCCTCAATGGTGAGCATCCTCCCATGTCACTCCCTCCACTTACAATTACTTTCCTATCCTTCTTCCTGGAATATCTGAGAATTTCTTAGACTTTACCATGATGGCAGCCCCTTTCTCCTTCAGTATAATTTCTACCATATCATACTTTCCACTCTAACTGCTAGCAGTAGACACTGAAAAATAATGGGCATATTGGTTAGGTTAATTAATTAAGAGGAAAAACAAGCTAAGACATATCAAGGGCCTGCTGTTAGGGACACAATAATGACCCTTTATGTATGTACTTATGTGATTCAACATAATCTCATTATAATCATGTTGCTGTTTTGATCTCCACGTTAGAAATGAAATAAGCAACTGGGTTTCGAAAATTTAAGTCACTTTCATAAAGCCACACAATCGTTAATTAATCCAAGACTGACCCCAGTCAGAATCTTTGTTCTTTCCTCTCCTTCTCAGTCACCTCGTAATGGGTTTGAGAGTCATGAGCCCAAAGAAGGCTCATGATATTTATACTACAGAGACCTTAGACTTTGCCTAGTCAAAGGGTTCCAACTATCATGTTAGAAGCTGCTGCCTTTAAGCCCTCACAGGTTGTACATCAGCAGAGAAGGAAGGGCTGAACACGCTGGTTTGGTAGTTGGGTTGAGGGGGAATTGTCAGGTGAGATCTGTGAGAGGTGATGGTGAAATTCTTGAGATGGGGATGAGAAGGAGTTGCAAGAAAAGACTTGTTTGGGGGTGTTGTAGCGTGTGCTAATTCTCTTCGTGCCCACCTCCTTGCCAATAAGGACAGGGACTGCCAGTCAGTTTAGTACCCACACTTTTTCCTTTTCCACATGGAAGGCATTTATGCCTGAAAGTAGTAATAAATTTCCCTTAACTCTTTATACATTAACTCATCCCAAAAGAATTTAGGGAAGATTTAACACACAACTCTTCCTGACAAACCACTGACTACTTAAATAGATGCTCGGGAGGTATTTGCCGCTACCATGAAAAAGGTTTTTTGAGTAATAATGCTGACGTTATCTTTATTTTGCAGCTTGAAATATATAATAGGAAGTACACAAACAAAAAGAACAAAAACAATTAACAACTGCCAAAAAAAAGGCAAGGTTATGGCTTCCCAAATGTTTCTTAATAATAAACTGTCCAGATTTAGAGAATTCAGAATTCCTGTTCCTTTAGGAATGTTCTCAGCTATCATTTTATTAAGTACAAATTACTTTTTCTCTTTAACCTGTACAAATGCAGCAATAACAACTGTTCTCACTAGCAAGGTGCCCACCACGTGCCAACTAGTCGTAAAGAGCACAAGGGGAAGAAGTTAACTAACGTTTAGGACTTCCTAGCTGTGCCAGAACTTCTTCTAGGTGATTTTCAATCCTCACAGAACTTCAGAAGGAAGATATGATGATTGCCAGTTGGCAGATGAAGGCATTGAGGCACAGAGAGAATGAGTATTTTGCTGAAGTTCATGCCACTAGATAATTTGTAGAACTGTTATTTGACCCAACATTTGTCTTACTCCAAATCCCAAGCTCTGTCTATCATTTGGTTTATTTGAATTTTGTAGTGTGAATAGACTCATGCCTGATAAGGCCCTTGAAGGCTGTGATTCCAATCAGATGGAAGCCAGAATGAAAGTCACAGTCTTGCCTCTAAGACAATGTTGAATGCCTGCTCAGCTGTGCATGGTCGGAATGTGCCTCAGTAGGAGGAATTAACAAGAACAATTATCAAATCAAACTGTTTCCAGGTATTCCTTCTACTAGGAAACACTGATTATGCTCCTTCTCTGCTTTCAGTATGGGTCCTGGTGAAGACCAGAAGTAGTGTTCAATTCCTTGTCAGGTTGGGAGGTAAGCAGCTTCTTATCACTCACACTAATGAGACTGGAGACAATTCTATCAATGCCTTTTTGCAGGTATCATTTCCTCCATCTCCTAAAACAGAACCCTTTTAGATATTTCAGAATCCACATGGTTTAATCTATGGATCTTTATCCATGCAATTTCCCTCTTGCTTCAGTATATGACACCCTCTAAGAAGTGAGAATATCTATACTGCCCTTGCCTCAGGCTCGGGATCCTTTTCCCCATCTGTAATCAGCAGCTCAGTGATTTTCTGTGTATCATTTTGCTTCCAAACTATGAATCCTTCAAATATACCTGATGTCCTCAACCCTAAAGCACCTTTAGGTGGCTGTGGAGAAGGTGATGGGGGCGGGGAGGGGTGAGTCTGATTAACTCCATAAGGGCAAATGGGAAGCTAAATTACAAACAGAACACATGATTTACATGCAAGGATTTTTCACATCTTTTGCATCATATAATGTATTCAACATCCTTGAGAGTTTGGGAGATGAGAAATTATGAGCCCTTCTCAGAAAAGTAAAATTAAGGCCTAAATGGATGATGTGACCCAACTAGACTTTATAGAGCTTTTTAGTAGCAGTTCTCTTGATTCCCCATCCAGGGTATTTTCTAGAGATCCAGGAGATTTTTTTTACCCCTAGCCTTTACCCTAAAAAAGAGCCATTTTAGCTATATTCCTAGATAGTTATTTAGAAATAGACTTATTTATGGTGGTTGATTTTTCTGCTTCTGTAATAGTCATAATAAATAAGGTGCATATTACCTACAAACAGAGATTAAATAGCCCCCCATGTCCCTCTGAAATTTTGGAAATAGTTCTTTCCAGAGACTATGAAATGCTGTTGATACTGTCAGTGGTATTAAACCAGACAACAACCCAGCTGAGTCCAAGCTATAATGTGCCTGTGCTTTCATGTGACTAAAGCACTAACACAGTCACTGTGTCTTAGCTGACTGACAGTTTTGGTTCCTGGTTTTCTAATAAGAACAGAGATGGTATTAAATCTAGCAATTGTCTTTTTTACAGGCTTCAAGGAAGCCACTCAGGTGAATAAAATCTCAAAGACTGGAGTCAAAGGCTCCCATTTGGAGATGTTTGAATATCATATTTCTTTATTCCAAAGGTTAATCACATTTAACCCAGGAGGGAGAAATCCTGCAGAAAGCAAGCAGAGGGTCTGATCTACTTCTCAGCACATTCTGAGCAGAAAGCCCAATGCCACACCACCAGCTGAGGGGCAAACCAGACTGCAGAAAGCAAGATGGTCCATTCAAACATAATCTTGGTACCTAAGGACACTTCAAAAGCCAGTTTTCTTTTTCTCTAACCTCAAATGACAGCCCAAATTCCTTCATTTCCTCAATGAAGTAATTTAGAATTTAGGCCAGCTGACTGGGAGAGCTTGTGTCTTGTGGTGTTGGGATGGACCAGTGGGTAGGCATTGAGTACCATGGAGCAGAAGCTAATCATCTTTGTTGTTCTAAATCCTGGGTGAGCCTCTCAGTGCTTCAAGGTCCACTTCTTTTTCCCTGGATTAGGGAAGATACACAAAGATTAATAATGAGTACAAAATAGAATGCATTAAAACCAAAGAACAGGGGGCTCCTGAAGGCTCTAGAAACAAATGGACACCATAGGCAGGGCAGACAACCCCAGGAATTCGGCACCCTGTGAGTGGGGCTTTCCTTGGAATATATAACCTATTGCCCCAAAGCACAGGAGTTGGACTCATTTATAATTTTCCTACACGTGGTTCTTATGCCACTTTTATTTGAACATATAATTAGTACTATACTCATTAAATATGTGAATAGATGCCCTAGATACCCAGGAAATTCCATTCCTGAGACTTAAATCTTCTGGCTGTTCATATGCAAGTTGAGCCTTGAATCTCAGCAGGGTTGCAGCCAACACCTACCCTCCAATTCATCAGACTCACCCAGGACAACTAACAGAAGGATGATGATGGACAAAACCCATTCCAAAAAATAGAGAGTATCTACAACTGCAAGCAAGACAGTTGTACCCATCTGCCCCATGGGATCTAAGTCCCCATTCAGTCAGAAGCAGAGTTGGCCTCACCATCCTCAAATCATCAAGATTGAGGAATGAACAAATATAAGGGGAAATGCAACTATGGACTAAATTAAGCTTATTATTATTATAGTAATGGAAGAGCTAGTAACAGTGATATAAAGGCAGTGGTCACCAGTGGTTCTGAGGGAAGTGAGAGGGAAGAATAGGTGTAACATGGGGCATTTTTGGGACTCTGAATTGTTCTACATGACTTTGCAATGACGGATACTGGCTGTTATATATTTTGTTAAAACCTAAAAGATTTTGTGATGAAAAGTGTAAGCAATAATGTAAACTATAGACCATGATTTGTAGTATTACTTAAGTATGTGTTCATCAATTTTAACAAAGGTATCATACTAATGAAAGATGTTGTTGATGGGGGAAAGTGTGGGAAGGGGATGTAGAATCCCCTATATTTTCAATATAACATTTATTTAATCTAAATCTTCTTTAAAAAGAAAATAAAATAAAGAATGAGGGGAAAATATATATGTACATTTGAAAATGTCTAAAAAAAAGAACAGGTGAGAGAATTGTGATTAACTTCATGAGAACAATAAAAGCTGATTTTCATCTGGAATATGAAAAGTTAAAAGAGGAAGTATTCTTCCACTGAAATATGAGAACATTGATCTTAAATTACACCAAGGTGTGAGAATTTTCAAGGAAGTGGAAAAGCACATGACAGCTACTTGTCTTAGACGATTGAATGCCTTGCCTGGAAGCAGGAGAATGCACAGAGTGTCTAAGACTCTTTCCATAATGTGATGATATAGAATCCCAGAACACAGTGCTATGGATTGGTGTCGCCTTTGATGGCCAGCATTTCAGTATGAATTAAAGGGCTATTGCCTTTTGAGACACACGATAGAAGTTGAAATAAAAGGCTATGGTATTTGTCACCAACTTCTTTCCAATATAATTAGTTAGTCCTATAATAAATACTAAACTTCCTTGGGATGGCTGCCATGTCCTGCTCCTAGTTGTGTACTTCTGGGTGCCCAGGTTGATGCTTAGCACTCTCAGCTCAATATATGTAAACTGGAATGAATGGAATTTCCTGGGTATCTGGGGAAATCTAAATCAACAGAGGGTATAATATCATTCTATAAAGACTTTACTTTCTCATTTGGTAGTTAAAGCTCATACACAGAACAAAAAACAGAAATCTCAAGCAGGACACAGGCAACTTCAGATTAAAAGCAACCAGAGGAAATGAATCAGTCTAGGTAAGATTTGAATTGGATTTCCAAAATGTCTACCATATGCATGGCCTTAAAGATTCTCTTATATGCATTGACTCAATTAATACTAAAAACTTAAAAATTAATAAAAGTTATGATATGGATAATATTGTTTCTACTTTAATGATGGGGAAACTGAGGCTCCAAGAGAATGCCTGACTTGTCTGATTTCATACAGTGCTATTAAATGATTAACTTGGGCCCAAGTTATCTGGAAGCACATTCCGAGACATTTTAAACCACAGATTTGCTTTGTAAATTTAATATGGAAGAAAATAAGGAAGGATGTGGACTTGGAGGTGATGTAGGAATGCTAAGGGCTCATAAAATAAATTACCCACCAACCAATCAAATGTTGGGATTCCCATTATTTCTATGTTAAGTGGAGAGTCTTTCCCATCAGTACCACTGTGCACTGAACACATGACTCAGAATATCTTTTATAGGCACAAGACCTGACACTTTGCCTCAGTATTGTATGATCTGGCCAAAACCTCTCCTCTAACAAAATCAAGTTTCCTCTCTCCAGGCTCCTGGGACCTACTGCGGTTTCCAAGCTATAGTTCAAGCTAAATATTTTCCCATTCCAGTCTCAATGGAAAATTTCTCTGGAGAAGAGCCATTATGTACGGACCTGAGATTCCATAACTCCTCTGAGCCCAGCTGTTAAGATGAACCTGAGTTAGATGTGTTAATGTGATGTGAACTTTAACGTGACAATTAACGCTGGGACCTTTTCCCTGAGGCAATTAATTTCTGCTCTTCTTTATAACTGTGATTTTAGCCCTGGCAGCAGGCAGGGAATGAATGTCACCGTCACAGTCAGTCAGTCAACTTATACTTGGACCCATAGGGGCCTTTCAATTCACCATTCCTTTGCATCTTTCATGTTTGGGGACCCAAGAGTCCCATCAGGTGCTATAGCTACATTAGAAGAGAAAAGAGTCACCAGCAGCCCCAAAACCAAGCCAGACTTTCCAGCATCTGGAGAACGTTATCACAGTGCATTCCTACGCTGGCATTTTCCCAGTGCTCTTAATAAATAAATGAAACCCCATGTTCTCCTATGTTAAAGCCCCTACATGGCAACTGCTTGGGGGGTGAATATTCATGCTATTCACCCCCCAATTCCATCAGGGAATTCCTGCATTAGTGGAATGTCCCGTATGCAAGTCAGGCAAGAGATGAGAAGTGAAGACCAACCAATCTGGAAAATGTAAAGAAGAAAATATTTAAGAACTACCTCCAAATTGATTTGGGAGTTGTATTGGACTCAAACAAAAAGAAAGCTTGAGGTGTGTAAAAGTAACCAAGAAGGGGGATTAGGACAGTACTGTAACTTAATTCTCAAATATAAAATGCAGAGATAAAGAGAACCAGCCATTCTTCGTGGAGAAAGACATGAGAAGAAAAGTGACCGACTGTAGTATGAAGGCCTCAGTATGAAGAGATATGAAATTCTTTTCTGTAAAGTTTATGATATCCTGGAACAAGCAAACAAAACATCAGTTTAAAAAATGCATTCTCTTAGAGGACATTTAAAGAGCTACAAAACCATCCTGCCTACAAATAGGATCTCTAGGCTCCTTGTTACTCAGTGTGTCTTATAAATCAGCAGTTTGGGCATCACCTGTAGCTGGGTTAAAATTGCAAAATATTGGGTCCCACCATAGAGCTACTGTATCAGAATCTGCATTTTTAAAAGATCCCCAGTTATATTTTTCACATATTAAGCAACAGTCTAGATAACGAGTAGAGTGTATCTATGGGTTAGGAAGCATTAATGGTGAATTGTAATCAGTGTTTTTTTCCTAAAAGAAATCAACTTTGCAGCCTACTAAGTTAGAGAATGTTGGCAGGTTTCTGTTGCCTTTTTGGTTCCCCACCCATGGTTGGCTTTATGCATCACCAGAAGCACAGATGACTTTGAACTACTCAGCAAACTTGGGATCATGATCTTGACCATACTCATTCCTAAAAGCCCAGGCATCCATACGCCACTATCTTTGAAGAAGCTTTTTAAACGCTAGTGCACGACCGTGCACACACAAACACAGACAGACACATGTGTATAAACACACAATTAGAATGAGTTTTGAAAAGAAAAAATAAAATATAATCACAGTATTGATTTATATAATGAAATAATGGTATCCCAGCAATGTTCACTCTTTCAGTCTCCCTCTCTCACTTTAACTTTTATTTCAAATGATTTAGTCATTGATTAGGTATTGAAAAATCTTGGTGGATATAATTTCACTTAAAAATACTATTTCCAAAATTGCATTCATTAATATTTCATAGCATATTGACAATACCCCCACGCTGCCCCTGTAGCACAAGTCAACTGTATTCACCAAAGGAGAGCCACCTTGTTTGTTTTTTTGTTTGGCTCAAATGTGGCTTGTAAGGACAGGCTGAAGAGGCTGGGCTCCAAGGGCTGCTTTTGGTTACCTCTTGTTTCTCAAACTCCATCTTCATGCACTACTACCATTATGAGTTTGCAAGATCTCTTTGCTCCCAAGAGGCAGGTACAGAAAGGCAGAAACACAATACCTAGTCTAGGAATATATTTACAGGGCTACCCCAGAAATAGCAATAGACAGAGATTCAGAGAATATTAGAAACTCTAAATGGATCATCTAGTCCAAGCCCTTCCTTCTAATGATTATACAGAGAGTAGAGTTGTCCCAATTCATGTAACTACTTAGCAACAGAGCTGGGATGAGTAGCCTAGTTCTCTTAATTTCCAATCCACCTAGTTCTCTCTGTCTCTCTGTCTCTCTCTCTAACACACACATACACACACACTCTCTCTCTCTTCCAGAAATCCATCTTCTAAATCTGTCACACCCCCCACATTTACATATACCACGGAAGGTAAGAATCATATCTGTTATAGTCACAATGATGCTCCTTGTGAATATACACAGAAAGCACCACAGGTATATTTATTAAACAAATGAAAACAATGAGCAGAGAAGGAGAAAGAGAGAGGGATGAAAGAGGTAGGAAGAACAGAAAGAGAGAGAGCAAGAGAGAGAGAGAGAGATTGAGTGACATTTATCATTGTTTCATTCAAGGTATGTGGGTCTGATTGGTCATTTTATGATGTGTTTGGTTTTCGTTTTGTTTTGTTATGTTTTATTTTTCTCCCAAGACTTCTCAACCTTGATAACATTCACCACCACCTCCATTGTCTACATGACATGTATGAATTGATGGGCACATAGTGAGAGGAAATACAATTTGAAGAATGATGAATAGTGTAGCCTCATATTCTAATCCAAAAGCGTTCCACTTTTGTTCCACTATTACTGACACAAGTTGTAAAAGATGTACTGTATTTTGACTCCTGGGTATTTCCAGAATACAACATGTTAAAGTTTATTTCTGAAACGTAGAAAATATTTTTAAAAATCAGTTTGGGGGACACATGAATTTTTCATTTTTCTAATTAATATGATTAATTTGACAAGGTAAAGGCCAAACAGAAAATAAACAAATAAGCTTAGATTCATTCATTAGGTTAATATTACTGAAGAGTGTTTTTCTCTGATTTTCCTGATTTAGATGTGATTCTTCCTACATCACTTCTCCTTCCTTCAAGCTCTTTACCTGAAAAGATCATAAGCACCATAAGTTATTGAACCCAATCAACATTATGCTAAGATATTAGAATCTTAAAATATTAAAGCAAATAAATAATAAAAAAAAGAAACAAAAGAAAATATTAAAGCAGGGGGGAAGTGACATATATTTACAATACTAAAATGAATGGAATTAAGAAACTTTTATCACATTTTAAAATAAACAGTTAAAATGTGTTACATGTTTACTATTTGTCAGACACTGGGAAATTTAATTTTCACAGTAACTACTTGAGATTGCTACTATTATTTTACTTTTCAGATAAGAAAATTAGTGGTTATAGAAAATGTAGATTACTAGGTTATGTAACTAGCATTTGTGGACTTGGGATAAAAATTCAGGTTTGTCTAATTATAGAACCAAAGCTCATAAATAAGTGTATGTATACTTTCCAGAAAAAACAACAACAAATAAGTTCAAGGAGACCAATCTAGTTTATAACTGGTGGAGTTGACCAATTTTCCAGTTTGTTCCTCTCAGGGATAGAATCTGGGATCATTTACAGGTGAGGAACTTGCTTATTTTACAGGTGAGGTCATTGAGGCCCCAGAGTGATGTGACTTAGCACATAAAAATACTTAGTAGAAAAACTGGAATTGGAAGCCAACTTCTGATTCATCCTGTATTAGCAATCTTTTTCCCACAGCACCTAGCTGCTCAACAAATTGGAGATAATTTTGAATTAGATGAAAAATTATAGTTGTGAATATAAAATTTGAATCAGTTTCCTGGTCTCCCCAAATCTTTCAGTTTCAACTGATAACCATCCTCTCTGCAAGCTGATATGCTCAGAATTAAGCCTTCCTTTCTGGTTGTCTTTGGTCACCATCAAAGCCCCTCCCCACCCCCCACCCCCGCCCCATGTCCTTTACTCTCACCAGGACATCCATCCTCACACTGAATATCTACGAACCTGGTGACATTGCCCATCCTTGCCTGCTTCCAATTCCTTGCAGTGTCCCTTCAGGAATTCATAGATTTTCAGTGGCACACTCTCTAATATTCTCAGCCTTTCCTTCCATGTCCTCTTTTCCTCTTGTCATCAATGAAAGTTCTTACCTGAGAATAATCTTTCCCCTGCAACCCACTCAAGGAGGAGGCTTTGTTTCCTATCAAAGGACACAGACCAGAGGTTTGGAGTAGGTATTTGCCTTGTTCCCCATTGCCACTCCCAAATAATTCTTTCACAGTCTTCTATGAATCACTCTAGCTCTTTTGAAACTTATATCACCAAGCTATCCCATGCCCTACTCCTCTTGGTTTCCATCATCTACCAACCACCAATCACTCCTCTCATTCACTGATGTTCTTATGCGTTGGCTTACTATCTTTGCCTCCACCTTTTTTCTTGGTGACTTCCACATCCATATGGCTATCCTCCTGCCCTCCCTTTCCTTTAGCTCCTTTACATATTCACTTCCAAAATTTTATTCCTTCACCCCACCTCAGCCACCCACTTGTCTTGCTCATGCTCTTGATTTTATTGATATATCAGTCAGGGACTAGAAACCAAAAGATCTGGAATTACCCATTTTGCTTAGTTGATTCTGTTTCTATTTTCTGTAAGGCCATACTTTTTTATAATTTTCTTGGAAATAGGGACTTTGTAAATTTAGCTGATTGTTGTATCTCCAGAAGCTAGAAGACTACCTGGCATAAAGCTGGTGCTCAATAAATATCTATTGAATAAACAGACATGGTAATGTGTCAGATCCTAGTAAAACTAATAAATATAAAATTAACAACTCTCTTAAAGCTTCCAATCGATAAGATGCAATACAGCTTGCCCAAACATTTAATATACACTATGAATTTGATGTGTTCTGAGTGATAAAGATTAAGTATAAATTTTTTCTACCCAAAAGAACTTTCAATCTATTGGAGATCCAAAATTAGCTACAGAAAGTAACAGGATATAATGTCATTACGCAATAAGTGTTAAATCATAAGGTATGAGCAGTAAATGCAGTAAGTGGTCATTCATTTACTATACCTTCATTTATTTATTTATCTATTCATTCATCTACAAAACCAACAAATCTTTACTGGGAATTTTCTATGTACAAAGCTTTCCTGGGAATTGGATTTTCAAAGATAAATAAGGCATTATTTCTGCTTTCAATGACATTACACTTAGTTGGATGAGGAAGAAATGAAGAGTTAAAGAAAGGAAGACATTTTGCAGACCATATATGTGTCACCTGTTAACTCACAATCTGTGCCCACCCCATACACACAGACTCTAACCAGCAGGAATTTATATGTATAGACCTACAAGTTGCTGAGTGCTTTATTCTAAAGATTTCTGTTCAGGTGGTAGTGGAACGGGGTCAGAAACATAAAGCATTTTGTTTTACATTTATATTAGCTTATATAAATAAGAGAGAAGGAGGGATAAGAACATTGACTGACACATTTGTTTTAGGAGCATGTATTTTCATCTTTTGCAGGTGTGTTTTCTGCTGCTTTTATGGTGAGACCTCCAGTTATTCAAAATAAAGGAAATAAAAAATATAAACAAGCATTGTATGACTTGTATAGCTTTCTGTGAACCTTGTTGAGGGATCAGCTTACAAAAGTAAAAATGTTGCTGACTAAAAATAGAAGTCAAAAGGTAAAGAGATGCTGGAGTTTGTAGGTGTACTTCCAGAGACTGGAGCCTCTGGCCTGCCCATGTGCCAGCTGTACCTGGAATCTCGGTGGAGCTGCAACTCCTACTCTACAGCTCATTGGACTCATACAAGTCACCGGGTGAGGAGACGATGATGGACACTGGACAGTAGACAGTGATGTCCACTGTTCTTCACTCTATTCCTAAAGTCTAAAACAGCCCCCCCCCAATATATATATATAATTTTTGAATAAATGGAAAGTTAAGTCATGCTCTGAATAATGATAAAGTCACTTAATGTTATTAGTTAGCATTTTCTTTACATTAAAAACTTTAGACCAATGCCTTGGGAACTTACCTGACGGGGATGATAGATGTGGTTGACAAATGGAAAAGACACTGTTTTTTCTGTGTAGTAACAAATAACCCCTTTATTCAGTTTGGTGAAAAATGATCAATAATGGTTCCTACTTGAAGGACAAATAAGTTCAACATTCTTTAGTAGTGTGATATAGATGCAGCTTTTCTTGGCAAAAGAGCCTATCAGAAACTTTTAACATTTGAACAGATCATCAACAGTCCATCATCAGAGTTTCCTCTCAATGAGCATAGAAAGAACTTTTTACCTCCTGAAGAAAAACAGCTATGAAGTTTCCATTAAATAATACCTAAGAGAAAATATTTGATTGGGAATAACAATTGAATATTAAAATGGTGTGTCTGTGTGTATTTCAAAATGGTGTGGTTCTTGTTTATTATGCCATTTCAAATGTTTCTTCAATTTAATTCAAACGGTGACCATGATTCTAAAGTGGACACATACACCAGACTCACTAAATATACTGGTTGAGATCATCATTTTGTGATAGTCATTTGTGGTTTCCTCAGAATTTGCTTTTCCAGAATCATGATTTGAACCTCAGTTCTGTCATGGACCAAATTAGAGAGAAAGAAGAAAAAAAAAACTTCTCTGAAATGAATTGTAAGCTGCCACCCATCCTTAGAGTGCTATAATATCTGACCAGTAGGATGAACACAGAATTAACACTTCCTTGCTGTGATTGACATGTTTTTATTCTTAACTTTGGAATTAATTTGAAATGAATATTGTCCAAATGTTGCCAAATATTGATTTTGTAAAGGGATAAGATGCTGTCGATAAATTTGAATGTCTTAAAAACATTCTTGCTTGCTCTCTTTGTTCTAGATGGTGTCTTAGCAAGTCCTGAGTTTTTCCAATGAACCCAATTTTAATATATGGTATTATTGTATGCCAAAAAAAAAAGTAAAGAGAAAGGGTGTTGTAAGTTAGGGTAATTTTTGCTGCAGATAAAATAAAGCCCATTTCGACGTGGCTTAAATGACAGTGGTCCAGATGTAGGGCAAGCTTGGGATTCCACATTATGGTCGAGAGAGCAATTGCCTCTCTCAGCTCTGCCCTCCCCAGCTGTAGCTCCATCCTCTGCCTCGTGTCCCTGTGGCTGCCTCAGGCCCAAGATATTTGAACCCAACAATGTCCAGAGGAAGAGGATAAAGTGGTCCCTCTTTTCCTGTCATATCTTAAGAAAGAAATCATTCCTCTGAAATTTCTCAACAGACATGGTCCCATATCCCTGCGGCCAGAATTGTGTCCCCTCCACCGTAACCATAATCACCAGCGAGAGCGACGGCTTCACCCTTGGACAAATCAGGCCCATTCTGAGAGCCATGGTCGGGGCCAGCTTCTCCTGAGGCCTTCCGTTACATAGATTTGGGAAAGCAGAGTTCTAACAGGGAAGAAGAGGGAATTGTATCCCTGGTTCTCAGGGACGGCTACCTAATTTTCTGTCTCGTACAAAAATGTTAAGTGCAGGGCCCTAGTCAGGCAGGATGGTCAACCTCCTTTTCCCACAGGAAGACGCTTCAACCGTGGCAGTCAGGCAACCACCAAAGGACTGATACCTCCACGTTTGGAGGTGGGCGAGACACCCCAGTGAGTCACCAAATGTGCTGTGGCACTGCTAGCCCAGGGTGGGGGCAGCCACTACAGGCTCCACCCCGAAAGGCTGCCTGCACGCATGCCCAGGCCTTGTGGTAGTCGGCCTGCAGGGGCGCCACCTAGAGGTAGTTGCACAGAAGACAGAGGCTCTGGGGAAGAGCATGTGGGAAACGCATCTGAGGCCAGAGAGGAAAGGCTTGAGGACAGACTGAACGCTGAGGAGCCAAGGAAGCTGGGGCGTGATAATCAGCACCAAAAATGCAGAGGGGGAAAGTGGCTCACCAAGAGTTGTGAGAGGTAAACAGCTCATCTTATATGAACGAAGAGGCAGAACAGCCAAACTCTGCCCTGAAAGCTCACTGTAGACTACTCTGGGACTGCATTTCCTCTCTGTTGTGACCTGGGGGGGACACCACCCCGAAAAAAAAAAAAGAATGATTATGCGTTTGAGCCAAATTAGGTCAAAAGGCGGAGGAATAATTGTCAGCTCATAAAGAGAAAGAGAATTCGTTATCCAAAGAGATTTATTAATGCACATTCCATATCCTGGCAACTCTTAAAAACATTCAGTGCTATTTTGTATCTGGCACAAGGTAGAGTCTCTCCTCCTGTGCAGGTCCCCAGGTGTATCTGTGAGAGAAAGATTAGTCACATCCAGTGGAGAGGGTGTGATTTTCAAAGCTTTAACTTTAATATGATGGCCATGGAATGCTCTGAAATATCCCCCTTGAGTTCTTTGTGAGGCACCCTTATACACTTTCTATATTGAAAAGACCTTGAGAGAGCAAAACACAAGCCCTTCCCTATTAATATTTGTAGTCCACATCATAAAAGGGGGACAATCTATTCTCAGGGGGAGTCACCCACAGATATTTACATCCTGGGAGCTCAGTGGCCAAGGTAGGGTTGCACAAGAAGATTCCAGATTTTTGCAAACCTGCAGTCTAAGACTTGACATATGGCAGAAAAGTACTGAGAAATAAAGTGTGTTGCTTAAGCCACAGCATTAAGTAAAAAACAGAGACCTAAAGTTCAAAGGAAACATACCAATATTTTAGTTGTGTGTGGCATGGAAATGAGTAGAGCCATGGATGATTTTTATTTTCTCTTTAGCTTGTCTATTGTTCCAAAGTTCCTATAGGACTGAATTGATTTTAACAGGAAAAATGTATTTACATACATACATCATTTATGTGTATGTATATACACACATAACATGTAACATAAACATATACACACATATGCTCACATACTTACACAAATGTATACATACACAAACATATAATATGCACACACACAAACACACACATAAAGAGACTTTTGTGAAGTAAACCAAACAATTTTGAAGAAAGGTTTAAACACTCAAAACATGTGAAGCTTCATGAAAACCAAAACTGGCTTTATTTTATTCCCCTAGTGCCTATCAAAGTGCCTTAAATATACTAATTACAATGTGGTTTCCTAAAGGGGGAAGGAAGGGAGGGAGGGAGGGAGGGATGGAGGGAGGGAAGAAGGAAAGGAGGGAGGGAGGAAGGCAGGGAGGAAGGAAGAAAGAAAGGATTACGACACAAACATCATAGATATGGTTTAAGCTAACACCTAGGCAACAGGTAAGACATACAAGCAATAAATGACATTTGAAAATAAATAAATATAATGCAAAACAAGACAAAAGAAACAAGCAAAATATTTCAGCATTCTATCGATGGAATACACATTTACTCAAAGTCTGATCTTATTCAATACATAAAGAAATGTCTACCTGAAAGCTTATCCAAAAAAATCACTGTGAGTGGGGCGGGGACGGGGGGGGGTGGTGGCACAACATAGCAACAGAACGGTTTTACAAAATGTAGGAGTCTAGAGTGGGACTTAAGTGGTCCCAGGCAGAATTTCTAGCCTTGAATTCTCATCACCACACATGTATTTCCTCTTGGCCTCTCATCTCAACAGTAGATAGGAGTTACTGCTGGGGGAAGCAACTTAAGGTCATCAGGACTGAGGAGAAAGCCTTCCGTCTCTCTGTGGGGTATTATACGGAAGTAGCACTGGAGGAAGAGGATGGTGTGACTAAGAGAGTGACCCAGGGAAAGGAAACAAGAAGGAAGGGGTTGGACCAGGGGTCTTGAAGATAGTCTGTCTTTATTTTTAAATTAATGGGCCTTGGGTTCATTTGTGGCATCAGGAAAACGATGAGTTGTGGGTCAAGGGCCTTCCCTTTACAGAGATTTTCAGAAAGACTTTTTAAAATTAGATAAATTGTGAGTTTACAAAACAATCATACTTAACATACATGATTCCTATATACTATCTGCATGTTGGTAAGGAAGGGGGTACAAGATGCTCTTAAAACAAATGGATACCCACCATCGAGGAGTTTGGAATTCCTTGCAGAGACATTAGGGGGAAGTGGGATGTTTTGACATTGCCCTGCAGAGGAATAAACACGGCTCTAATTCTTCCCTATCTGGCTTCACACTGGGAATGCCACCTGCCAGCCACCTCTTCTGTCTCTTGAAACTTGTAGATAAGATGGGAGATGCTTCAAGGAAGAAAAGATGTTAAGATTGTCCTTTGAGTGTTCGGAGAATTGGATTTTCAGAATTGCTAAGCTGGGGGAAACTGTCAAAAAAGATATTAATTCCAGCTGCCTTCATCAGATCAAAGTACTGCGATTCACCTCGCAAGTGCTAGAACTATGAGTATATGTGGTCGGTTGTTTAGAGAAGGTGCAAAGAACCAGCTGATATCCCAGAATAACAGATTTGATGACTCTGACATTTTACATAACTATTCTTGTTATCCTCAGTTGGAAAGGTTCCCTGCATTCTTTTAGGAATCTGCTCCTCTTAGACTCACTGGCCCACCCCAACCCAATAGTTCTAGTACTTAGCGGAATGCAAAGTGAAGTGTTTACCTAGTCAATGTTCTGTCTGCTCACATCATTTAACGCCCCATGTTCTCTGGCCTCCAAAGAGAGCAAAGTGAAGCTTTTACAGATTAATGGAGACTGTCTTTCTGTTGAAGAGGATGTCACATTGAACTCTCCTGCCCAGATATGCCCCTTCTATGCTGCACATATCCCATCGCTGCAACTTTTTGATGATAGATCTTAAATGACTAAATGAATCTGAGCAAATGCTTCAAATGCTTAGAACAAACACCTGGATCTCAGAATTACTGGTTTGAAGCTGCAAACACACATGAAGGGTGACCTTTGTTATTTGCTAATGAAGCTGGCCCCTGAACTTGCTGGAGAATCTATTCAATGTGAACACAAGGATTATATATCCCAGGCTCCAGCCAAAGAGATGCAAAATAATATGAAAGAAATATCGCAGCTGTAACTCACCCACACTAGTTCTCAATCTTGGCTGCACATAATCATCATGTGAAGATGTTTTAAAACATATCCATGCCCTATCTTCGCCCCCGGAGGTTTTTGTTTAATGGCGCTGGGGTGACTCTCAAGAGCAGCCAGGGCTGAGAACTTCTGCTAGTGACTCTAATAGGGGAGTAATAATGGAAACTGAATAAGGGGTAAAGAATGATGATTGTACACCGTTTATGATGTATAAATTTCTCCAGTGTTGTTGAGCTGTTAAAATGTTTTTCTTACAAGTCATTCTCAATTATCCATGCAAATGGGAAGGCCCAGTCAACCAGATAATATGAGGGTTAATAAACAAAACAAAGAGAAGAACACTAATGAACACTTAGTATAAGCCAGACAATGTGTAGAAACTGTGGAAGATGCAGCTGAATAAGGCATAGATCCTATTTTAAAGGAGGTCAAGTTCATTCTTTCATACAGGCACTAAGAATTGAGCACCGACTATAAGCAAGGTTCCATTCCAGGCATCCGATTAAAAGCAGTGAAAACTACAGACACATTTCCTGCTCTCCTGAAGTTTTCATTCTATCAGAATAAGGACAAAATAAGTGTCATGTTGGATCATACATGATCCATCTGTTCTTGGACTGCCTTGAAAGTGGCATTAAAGAAGACTGAGGCATAACATATTAACTTGGCCCAGACCTATGTCCATTCCTCTATTCATGGCTGTATTTACTTCCTTTTCCTCTATTTTCCAAATAATCTTTCTCTGCACTCTTACAGGTAGATGCAATTAATTGCCTTCCTAAATCCAGCTCCAAGGAATTGAATATGGTTTACCCCTAAACAGCCTTGCTTTTCTTCCATGAAGGATCAAATACCTTTCCCAAACATATCACATATAATGAGAGATAGTAAAATAATGTTTCCCAACTATGGCTTCAGATTGAAATCACCTGACAGAGATGTGAAAAAGAAATAAATAAAAATGCATACATATATGTTTTGGTTTCACCCCCAGAGATTCTGATTTAATTGTATCTTGGGAATTGGGATTTTTAAAGCTCTCAAAGCGATTCCAATGTGCAGTCAAGACTAAGGATGACTGCATTAAAGTATAGTCATTAAAAATGCCTTGGTTTGATTTTTAACAAGCTGGATGACCTTGGACAAATTACTTAACATCTCTATGCCTCAGTGTCCTTATCTTTTAAATGGGAATAACCATAGCAATTGTCTCATAGGGACAATGAGGAATGAGATAATGTATATGAGAGTACTGAGGACTGTGCTTGACATATGTGGTAAAAATGTGTTGTATAATATCTCAGTGTAATGAGTTTCATAACTATACTACCCACGATGAAATGTAATACCTTCTTTATTTACCTAAAATTACAAACTTTTATAGGTAACTTTTCCCAGCTCCTCTTCCCTCTGTACCCCCAATGTCTTTCCTACATATACAACAACAGTCCTAGAAACAATTAAACACGGTACTCTCATGTACTAGACCTGGGGCTCTTAACAAGAGGTCCATGAACTTAAATTGAAATTCAAAAATACATTATTCTTGTGGGGACGTGTTGGTGCAGGTGTGATATATTTGTTAAATAATACACAGTATAGTGTGGACTTAGTAAGGGGTCCGTGGTTTTCACCTGACTGCAAAGGGGTTCAGGTCTGTAGAAGAATAAAGGTTAAGAACCCCTGCCCTAGACCATGATATCATATTTTCCATGATATTTAAATGTTTTTTGCATGTTATTCAGTGCCTTACCTGAAGGGATGGTCCTAGTAACAGGAAAATCCTGATTGGCTAAGAGTTTAAGATTTTCAGAAGTAAGGTCTTTAGATATTATCATATTATGGAGGTCATTTTCCCATTTGACAAGTACATAGCCACTTTCAACATAGTCAGGTTTGGGATAAAGAAGCAGAAAAACTGATAATACATCCTTATCCCACCTCCCTAAAATGTATCCTCTTCTGGTCCACACAAAGACACTCACCATCTCCACCACATATACTTAGATGACTCGATGCACAAATTTTAACTTTCTATAGATGCAGTCTGCTCCAATTCCTCATTCCCTAATCTAGAGATCCTAAATAACCACTTATCCTCTTTCAATTCCTTCTAATTATGACCTTTTACATTTACACTTCCTGAAGTTTTACATTTTAAATTAATTGAAGACATTTTGTAAGTTTTACGTAAACCTTAAAAACAAAAGCCTGGTAATAAATACAGGGTATGATGAGAAATCAGGATCATTTTCTAATATTGAAAGGTCCCTAAAGGCCTAGGATCCCATATTAGTTATTTTTCTATGCCCAAAACTTCAAATTATTTCTCTAATCAATTTAATTCTAATCAATTTTCTTTTCCATTTATGTATTCCTTATAAGCAAGATCATCTTCCATTCTTATATACTTTTCCCCCAATAAGATAATGCAAATCACAAAAGGAGATAACATATTCTATGGAAAACTAAGATCCAGAAGGTCTTCTTCTAGTCCCAGTTCAGAAATATACACTGGCTATGCAACTTTGGATGACTTATTGTATTTTTCTTTGTAAAATAGATGGGTTGGAATAGATGGCTTTCAAGTTTACTCCTTACAACCAGGAGTCCTTTAGGTATCAATTTATCAATTAACAAATATTTGGCAAGGTCTAATATTTCATGTCTTTCTTCCAGGGGATGGAAGAAATACAATAAAGAATATAAGATGATCCATGTTCTCAAAATCATTACCAACTAGGTAGAGAAATGGACCTGTACAAGAAAAGTAAGTTGACTGATTCCTCTTTAGTGGGTTAAGCCCACTACAGTCCATACAGTCTATCCTTCCCACTGAATTCACCAAAAACTCTGGAGTAAATACAAAACACAACTACCTGGGGAGGCAGAAGAGTAAATTTATCTATATATCTATCTCTATATCATCTATATCTCTATATAGATATAGATGATATATCTATATGATCTATGTCTCTATATATTTCTATAGAGATCTCTCTCTCTCTCTCTCTCTCTCTCTCTCTCTCTCTCTCTCTAGATATATATATATATCTAGAGAGATATAGATATAGATATGGATTGTGGAAGAAAGTCAAAACTTGGAAAAGCATCAACAGAGGAGTATTTCCTGTTTGTTTTGTTACCTCTGACAGTTTTCCCCCAAGGGTATGCCTCAGTCATGGAGGTAGTGGTGGCAGTGTGGCTGAGCAAACCTCCAATAGAAACCCTGTCTTTCTGGCCAGAAGAAACAGGAAAACAAACAAACAAAAAACCCTCCCAGAGACTAAAGCATATAAGAAAATCCTAGAGCAGAGAAAGCTGGAGTAAGGGATTCCCTAATTCTGTGCATGAACACACACGGATTTCAGCCAGCATGGCAAAAGCTTTGAGAACAGAGCTGAGATTAGAGCCACTACCCACAGAATTTGCTGCTAAATCAAATTAAATTGTTTGTCTGCAAAGACAAGCAAACAAACAACAACAAAATCCCAAATTCCCTTCAGTAAGACTTAGTAAACTACAATGGGCCAAATTTGGCCCACCATATTTTTAGTAAATGAAATTTTAGTGTTTACCAAAGCCATGATCATTTGTTTATGCATTATCTATGTATGCTTTTGCTCTACAATGACAGAGACACACAGAAAACACATGGCCCACAAAGCCTAAAATATTTACTAACTGGCTCTTTAAAAAATGTTTGCCAAACCCTGTCCTAAAGGATTTCTTCAAAACTCAGAGTTTGTTACAATGTACAAACTAAAATATCCCGGACAAAATAAAATATTTCTTGACATACAAAAAAATAAATAAATAAATAAAAATCAACAGTTGTCCCAGATGTTGGAACTATCAGACAAAACTTTTAGAACAGCCTTTACAATGATGTTCTATAAAGTGAAGCAAAGCATTCTTGAAGTTAATGATGAGGTAGAGGTTTTCATCACAAAAACTGGAAACTATTAAAAGAAAAAAGAGTGGAAATTTTATAACTGATAAAATATCTGAAATTAAAACTTCACTGTATGGATTCAAAAGAAGAATGTAAATGACAGAGGAGAGTGTTAATGAACTTGAAGACAGATCAATAGAAATTATCCAATTTGAAGAACAGAGACAGAGAGGGGAAAAGAAAAGCCTTATAAAAGTGAACAAAACATCAGGGATTTATGCTATAATATCTAAAGGTCTAACACACATGCCATTGATTTTCCAAAAGTGAGGAGGAAGAGATTGGGTGAGAAAACTTTTTGAAGAAATAATGACCAAAAACTTGCTAAAGTTGTTGAAAGATATAAATTTATAGATCCAAGAAGTTCTACAAAGCTCAAAGATGATAGATAGACAAACAAAAGTCCCCAGACATATCATAATTAAATGGAAGGAAATTAAAGAGAAAGAAAAAGATCTTGAAAAAAGATACAGAAAAACAATATATTGTATCTAGGGAAATAACTATTCAAAAAACTGCAAACTTCTCACTGGAAACAATGGAGGGCAGAAGACAGTAAAGTGTTAAGTATAAAAGTTGCTGAAAGGAAAGAACTGTCAACCCAGAATTCTATATCCAGTGAAAGTGGTCTTTAAGAATGAAATAAAATGAACAACATTCTCAGATGAAGGAAAATTTAAATGTCCACATGACCTACTTTAAAAGAAATGCTAAATGAAGATCTTCAGGTTGATGATAAATTGTATCAGAGGAAAACTTGGTCTTCTGAAATGAAGGGTTAGGAATAGAAATGGTAAATATCTGGGTAAATATAAAGCAATATTTTCCCAAGTTCTGTAAAATGTGTATGATTGCTGAAAGCAAAAAGGAAAACATTGTCTGATGTTGTTTTCTATGTATGGATATTTAATTCATTTGAAAAATATAACATAAAGGATATTAGAGTGAGACGTTAAAGGTAATAGAGTTCATTGAAAGTATCCTACATTTTACACACGTTAAAATGGAATACTAAAAAATATTCAAACAACCCCCTAATTTCCCCCCCAAAAAGAAGACAAGAAAGAGAGGGATATAGGAAAAGAAAAATTGGGAGGCAAAGAGAAACTAATAATAAAATGGCAAAACTAAATCCAACCATTATCATCAATTGTGTTAAATGCCAATAGTCTAAACACAACAATTAAAAGACAGATTTTTCAGGTTTGATTTAAAAAATACTAGACAACTATATGAGGTCTATTAAAATCCTACTTTAAATATAATGATATAGGCAGGTTAAAAGTAAAGGAATCTTAAAACAAACAAACAAACAAACAAAAAAAACAACAACCAAAAACACTTCTAAATACTCCATGGTTCAAAGAGATATTTTCAAGGGAAATTAGAAGGTATTTTGAACTGATTGAAAATGAAAAATACAACATAACAGAATTTGTGGGATGCTGCTAAAGCAATGCTTATATTAGAAAAGAAGAAGGATTTCAAATAATCTAAGCTTCCACTTTAAGAAACTGGAAAAAGAAGGGCAAACCATACCCAAATCAAGCAAAAGGAAGGAAATAATAAAGAAAATAGCAACATCAATGAACTTAGAAGCAGGAAAAAACAAGACTGAATATCAATGAAACCAAATTCTAGTTCTCTGAAGATATCTGTGCTATTGATAAACCTCTAGCCAGCCAAAAAACAAATGGGAAAAGAGGCATATTTCCACATCTGGCCAAAAAAAGGAGATGGCACTACAGTCTTCTACAGTCAAAGGATAATAAAAGACTACTATAAGTAATACTCTATCCCAAAACTTGACTACTTAGATCAAATGAACCAATTCCTTGAAAGATACAAACTATCAAAATTCCAATGAGATCAAATAGATCACCCGAATCTATTAAATTTAGTCAATAAATCTGTTAAATAATTTGAAGTTGTAGTTACAATACAGGAACAAATTTTGTCAAACCTTTAAGGAGGGAATAAAACCAATTTTACACATTCTCTTCCAGAAAATAGAAGGGGAGAAAATACTTCCCCATACATTTTTTGAGGTCAATATAACACTGATATCAAAACCAAAGAAACAATACAAGAAAAAGAAAATCTACAGACCAATGTTCCTCAAGAAATTACTTGTAAAAATTATCAACAAAATATTAGCAAATGGCATTAATCAAGGTAGTGTAATATTGACAAAAATATTCAGATAGATCAATGGAATAGAATAGACAGTGCAGAAATAAATGCACACAATTACTATAAAATGATTTGACAAAACTACAAAAGTAATTCAATGGAGAAAAGACAGTCTCTTCAACACTTGGTGATGGAACAACTGGATTCTATTTGCAGAAAAAAACAAAAACAAAACAAAAAATAAAGCCTCAATCTAAACTTCACATCTTATACAAAAAAAATTCGCTTAAAATGGATCATAGATTTAAATGTAAAATTTAAGGCTAAAAACTTTGTGATCATTTGAAGATTTTTGTAGACCCCAGAAAAGATCTTGTTCTTGAAGCTAATCAATTCCTGGGGGGTGTATGACCTTTTGATTGGATTGGATTCAGTTGGGGGTCCTTTGATTGGATTGCTTCAATGAGACGAGACCCAGGATGAGACTTGGTCCCCTTGCTGGAGTCCTTTTTGTAAAAAACTTTATTCCAACTTAAAAAAATAAAATGAGACAAAAGGCAGTTTAACAAATTATGGATCATTATTTAAAAAATCTTTTCCAGGCACATTTACCTTATTTAATCCGAAAAACAAATTCAGTTGTTTCTCCAGTGTTCCAAAATGTGAATAAATGAGCACAGGTTGGTTAATTGACATGACCAAGGTCTCCTTCTTAATAAAGCAAATGAAAAAGAAAAACTTAATGATATTCATATCTCATAAAACTAAAACCCATATTCTCTTTTTAATGTTAACATTGGTATAGTACTTTCTTTGTCTTTGCTACAAAAATATTACACTATTACTGTTAATTATAGTCTATAAGCTACATTAGTTGTATTTTCTCATGTATCACCACATTCTTAATACCTTGTAATAGAGGACCATTCCTGTATTTGTATTATTAACCACAATCCTCATCTACCACCCAAATTACTATATTATACAGACATTATGCTGAGTGAAAAATAGTCTCAAAGATTATATAGTGTATGTAATTCATTTGATATAACAGCCTCTAAATGAAAAAAGCTATTATAATGATGAATAAAAACGATGAATAAAGATGAAAAATCAGTCTTTACCAAGGGCTTAGGAGTGGAAACAAGTTATAATTTCTTTGGAAGACTTTTGCATCCTGATTGTGGTGGTGGTAACATGATAATTTTCATAGAACCACATACACACATGCATACACATACATGCACAAATACACCATTGCATGCAAAATCTGGTCAAATTTGAATAAGGTCTGTAGTTTATTTAATAGTTTTGAACCAATGTCAATTTCCTGGTTTTGATAATTGTACTATGGATATAGAATATGTTATCTTCTGCGGAAGCTGGGTGAAGGGCACACAGGAACCCTCAGTACTATTTTTGTAACATCTATGTAAGTTTCAAACTGGAAAAATGAAGAGTTAAAGAAATAAATTAGCAAATTGAATCCGGCGGTATATAAAAAGAACAATTGCATCACAACCAAGCAATTAAATTTATTTAATTGCAAATATACAGCTGGTTCAACCTTACAAAGTCAATCAGTGCAATTTACTATAATAACAGACTGAACAAGAAAAAACAAATGTTCATATCAATAGATGCAGAAAAATCGTTTGAAAAATGTAACAGCCATTCATGATAAGAAGCCTCAGCAAATGAGTAATAGAAAGGAAATTTCTCAAACCTATAGAGGGCATTTACATCTAACATCATATTTAACGGAGAAAGACTGCATGCTTTCAGTACAATGAAGAGCAAATATGGATATTTGATTTCACCTCTCATTCAACATCGTGTTGGAACATCTAGACAGTGAAATTAAGTTAGGAAAAGAAATAAAAGGAGCACAGATTAGAACAGAAATAAAACTGTTCCAACATACAGATCACATGATCGTCTACAGAGGAAACGCCAAGGAATCTACAAAAAAAAAGTCTCCTGTAACTAATAAGTGAATTTAGGAAGGTCACAGGATACAAGGTCAACACACAATGATCAATCGTGTCTATACACTAACAATGAGCAATTTGAAACCATTTTTTAAAGTACCATTTTACAATTGCTACAATAAAATGAATTAAGTATAAATCTTACAACATAAGTACAGGATCTGTAACTACATCATGCTAATAATAGATATTTTAAAAGATCTAATTAAATTGAAAAAAAAGCATATAATGTTCATAGATAAGAAGATGCAATATAATTAAAATGTCACTTCTACCAAAATTAATCTATAGTTTTAAACACAATCCCAATCAAAATCTCAATAGGATTTTTTTCTAGTTATTCTAAATTTTATATGGAAATGCAAAGGAAGTAAAATAGCTAAGCCAATTTTTAAAAAGAGCAAAATAGCAGGACTCACATTATCCAATTTTAAGACTTAATATAAAGCTCCAGTAATGAATACATTGTGATAATGATGAATAGATAGAAACAGAAATATGAAATAGAAGAGAGTCCAGCGATCAACCCACAAGAATATGGCAATTGATTTTTGACAAACATTCAACATCAATTCAATGGAGAAAGGATAGTTTGTTCAACAAATAATGCTGGAATTATTAAGCATTAACTATTAAGAATTCATTTGAAAAAATGGAATCTCAAATTAAACCTCACACCATATATATAATTATCTAAAAATGGTCATAAGCTTAAATGTGAAAAGTAAAACTATAAATATTGTAGGAGAAAATACTGGAGAAAATTTTTGCAACCTTAATGTAGGCAATTGTTTCTTACAGAGAACACAAAAAGCATGAAATGTAAAAGAAAATTTGATAGGTTGGCCTTGGTCAAAATCAAAACATTTTGCTCTTTGAAATACTCTTACAAAAATGAAATGCAGCCCACAGACTCAGAGAAAGTAATTGTAACACATATATCAGATAAAGGAATTATATCCATTATATATAGAACTCTCACAACTCAATAACAGGAAGACAAATAATCAACTTTTAAAAATTTGCAAAATATTAGGGAAAAAATTTCACCAAAAATACATGAATGGACATTAAGCATGTGAAGATATATGTTCAATATCAGTGGTCATCAGAGAAACGCAAATTAAAACCACAGTGACATACCACTATACATTCATACTGACCATCTCAAGAAGCATTGGTGGCAATGTAAAGCAATTAGAACTCTCATGCACTTTTGGTAAGAATGTATAATTGTATACCCTCTTTGGAAAATCATGTGGAAATTTCTTTAAAAGCAAAACATGCACTTATTCTATGACCAAGACAAACACAAATTGCATCCTACAAGATGTCTATAAATCATTCATCGTAGCCTTATTTGCAGCAGCCAAAAACTAGAAACAACCCTGATGCCCATTAATAAGGACTGGATAAACAAACTGTGGTACATCCATACATTGGACTGTTCACAACTCAGAAATAAAAAGGATCTATTTATATGTGAAAAAAAATATTGAGAAATTTCAAAATCATTATGCTGAGCCAAAGAGGCTAGCAAAAGAGAGTCAATACTGGATCATTTATATAACATTCTAGAAAATGCTAACTAATCTATATTGACATAAAGCTCATCTGTTGTTTGGTCCAGGGTGGAAGGGACATGAGAAAATTCATTGTGGTAACAGAAATGTGCTTTATCTTGTCTCTGGTTATGGTTTAAAGGATATATACATATGGCAAATATGTGCCATTTCTCCTATTTAACTTTTACCTTTATAAAGTTTTTATATTTTGTTTTGTTTTCTTTTGTTAATATACCAAGATCCATTGAGCACCTACTTTCTGTCAGGTAAAGTATTAAATTCTAGGGGAAACAAAATTGAGCGAGATATGAAACCTGCTGAAAAAGGATTTATAAATTTGTAAAGAAGACAAATACACATTAATATCTGTATTGCAAAATAGCATGCATTTTGTCTATAATGGGGAAAACAAATCAAAATATTAGAATCACTGTCCATTTCCTTTTATAGAATATATAGTGTGATATATATAATGATTTTATTTTAATTTTGCCTAGCTTTTCTTTTTTTTCATTTTTAAAGCGATTTTACTGAGATATATTTACATACCACACAATCCATCTAAAGTGTACATTCAATGGCTTTTGGTCATTTGTTTTAAACCAAAGTTAGATCTTAGAAAATGTGATTCTTCCAAAACCTCACCACCCAAAAGTAACTTCACTCTGCAATCTATACTCTTGAGTTCTCATTGTATTTTAATACAAAGATTTTATCCATTTATATTAATTGAGATAATTGGTAATGCTTGGCTTTTCTTCTCTATTCTTGTCTTATGCACGCGTATATTCATGTCCCCACTATTTACTTTTTTCTGCCTTGTGCCACATGGATATTTTTATTTGCTTGTGTTGTTTTGTTTATTTTGTTGAAGCATTGCCTTTTATTCTATACGATTTTAAAAGCATTTATATTTTGAAGGTGGTTTTGTAAAATAAGATGCAATTTAGTCTATAGTTTAGTTAATTAACAAATTCAAAACAAAACAAATTTTCCCAACTTATTCTTTTTTTTAAATATAGAGGTTTATTTTAGCGTTATTCATAAAAATGAAAAGTTAGAAAACACCTAAATGTGGTAAACTTTTAAGGAGGATGCTTCATTTTCTATTTTTTAAATAATTTTTATTTATTTTTTTAAAAAGATACTTAGATTACATAAATGTTACACAAAAAATATAGGGATTCCCATATGCCCCACTCCCCACACCTCACACACCCTCCCACATAAACAACTCCTTCATTAGGGTGGCACATTCATTGCAATTGATAAACACATCCTGGGGCATTGCCACTGAGCATGGACCATTGTAGTCTACACTCTCTCCCACACAGTTTTGCATGTTATGGGATGACATAAAATGGCCTTTATCTGTCATTGCAATTGTCACTCAGGACGATTCTCAAGTCCTGAAAAAGCCCCCGTATTACAACTGTTTTTCCCTTTCCCTGCCCCCAGAGCCTCCAGTGGCCCCTGCCTCCACATCAATGTTGTAATTCTTTCCATTGCTATAATCACAATATGTCTATAGTAGAATACCAATAAGTCCACTCTAGTCCATAGCTCATTCCCCAATCCTGAAGATTCTGGAATGGTGATGTTTACACCATTTCTAATTGAGAGGGGGCTCTGATCCCATACAGCCTATGGATGAGACTCTATTGCTTGCAGTTGTAGGCTCTCTTGTTTCCTTGGTATGGTGGTTGTCAATCCTCACCTCTTTGTTAGTTGTCCTGGGTGAGTCCAATGAACTGGAGAGTAGGTGTTGCAACTCCACTGAGGTTCCAGGCCCAGCTGGCACATGGACAGTCCAAAGATTCCAGTCTCTTGGACATACACATGCAAACTTCAGCACCAAGTAGAGGTTTAAATAGAAGGGACAGATGAGCCATGTGTAGGGAGGCCATAATTGAGTCCAACTCTGTCACTCTAAGGAGCACAAACTCCAAAGTAGAGCCCACTGGCAAGAAACCAAACTCCAGAACTATCTGCCCTGACCATAGGACCTGGGTGTCTCCAGAGCCCTCAGGAACCCCACTATTTGGGGTAGTATCCACTTTGGCAGTCTATGAGATCCTGCTGAGATGTGCATAAGCGTTACCTCTGGGATGACCTCCTGACTCACTTTGAAGGCTCTTAGCCATATAAACTTATTTGTCTTTACCTTTACCCCCTTTTCTTCGAGGTCTTTTTCCAGTTGCATTGCTAGTTGGTGCTTGGTACTAATCTCTCAGTGCCAAGGAGGCTCATCCCCGGGAGTCATGTCCCACACTGGCGGGAAAGTAATGCATTTATTTGCTGAGATTGGCTTAAAGAGAGGCCACATTTGAGCAGCAAGGAGGCTCTCAGGAGGCAACTCTTAAGTACCCCACAACACTAGGCTAAGTTTCAATTTCCAGAGCCAAGTCTCATAAGCACAGTCATCAATATCAAGGGCCCATCAATGGATCATCCTCCTTCACCAGTCATTGCTCCTGCACTTGGAGGACTGTTGCTGCTCTATTAGAGAATGTGGCAGAGTTCTCCAGGATGGGAATTCAATAGTCTTTTGGTTATTGTGTGAGTCTCCACCCACTGTGATAATGGCCCGTGAACATTTGAACATATTTATATACCTTATATGTATGCCTAGGTGAACTTCTTCCCATTTATCCCCCATCACTGACACTCAAAACTAATGATCCTCCCCTGCCCCAGTTGTAACCCTTCTGTGATCCAAAGCTTCTTCCAAAATAAAGCCAATAAAGTAGCCAAATACAATTAATAAGAAAATGAAATAATAATGATAGGTTTAAATATAAGAAATAAAATACAAAAATTTTTTAAAAACTAAAAATACAATTAAAAGATTAGGATACTAAAAATAATGAAAAATGTTAAAAAACAATTTTTTGACATTTTGCCTTTCATCACTAATATCTGGTGTCCTGTATGTACAGTGACATTTCCTTCCATTTATTCCCCAGTGTCTTACTTTTTTTTCGTTTTGTTTTCAAAGAAGTTTTAGGTCACAGAAATGTCACATACAGAATTCAAGGGATTCCCATATACCCAACATCCTCCCCTTTTTCTGTCTTCTCATATTAATACCTTTATATGTGGATGGTACCTTTGTTACAACTGATATACAATAGTGAAACATAGTTACAAATGATTGGCAATGGTTTACATTATGGTTTACATTTTAGACCATACACTTTTATAAATTTTGATGATATTTAACATGGCCTCTGTCCATCATTTCAAGATCATGTAGAACACTTCCATTGCACACTGAATACCCCCTGTTCCATCTATTCTATTCCTCCTTCCCGCTCCCCTTGGGGCCCACAGCGACCCCCCGGCTTCACTCCTTAAATGACAAGATTCATGGTTACTTACAACAACACTGAGGTCTTGACACACTGGTTTGTCTTCCCCTATTAGGAACCACCTAGGCTCTCAAAAGACTCCCACCCCTCTGTTTGTGAATACATCAGTCCTCCCCAGGATGGGAGTCCCAACTCCTTTCCACTCATTATGTGGGTCTCCACCCACTGATACAACACATTATGACAAAATGATCACTCACACACTCCCTAGAAGCCTGCTCCAGGTACGCCCTATCCTGAATGCTCCCCCATCCAACACCCTAAACCAGTAAACTCTTCCTAGTCATATTGTCATAAGAGCATCCCCAACTTTGTACTTTCAACCACATACCTGCAAATCCCCAGTGTTCACCTGGTTCCTCTCCAAACCTTCCTCCCAATTCTCTGGACCTTCCAACCCACCCTCCCCAATCTACCCACCTGTCAAACCTGCACTGCCCAATTCAGTAATATCACTACCCTCCTGTCATGTCCTTTTAATGCACAACTACACACTTTCACCTTACCATAGATTACGTCCGTAGGGGTGCTGGCTCACAAACTTCTTCTCCCTTTCTATTTCTTGTAAACCTGTCTTCCAGACAATAGCTCTCGGAGTCTGCTCCATTTGCTTATTTCATATCAGTGAGGTCATGTATTAGTCATCCTTCAATGCCTGGCTTGCTTCATTCAACATAAGGTCCTCAAGATTCATCCAAGTTATCTTGTGTGTTAGCACTGTATTCATTCTTAAGGCTGAGTAATATTCCATTGTGTGGATGTATCACATTTTGTTTATCCATTCATCTGTTGATGGGGATTTGGGTTGATTCCAACTTTTGGCAATAGTGAATAATGCCGCTATGAACATTGGTGTGCATATATCTGTTCATGTCTTTGCTTTCAATTCTTCTGGGTACATACCCAGCAGTGGAATTGCTGGATCATATGGCAGTTCTCTAATTAGTTTTTTGAGGAACTGCCAAACTGTCCTCCACAATGGCTGGACCATTCTACATTCCCACCAGCAACGGATGAGGCTTCCCATTCTCTACATCCTCTCCAACACTTATAGTCTTCTGTTTTTTTAATAGCCACCAGTCTAATGGGTGTAAGATGGTATCTCATTGTAGTTTTGATTTGCATTTCCCTAATAGCTAGTGATGTTGAGCATCTTTTCATGTGCTTTTTAGCCATTTGCATTTCTTCCTTGGAGAAGTGTCTTTTCAAGTTGCTTGCCCATTTTTTAAATGGGTTATTTGTCTTTTTATTTTCTAGCTGTAGGATTTCTTTATATATGCTGCATATTAGGCTCCTATCAGATATATGGCTGCCAAATATTTTCTCCCATTGGGTAGGCTGCCTTTTTACTTTCTTGATAACCTCCTTTGAGGTGCAAAAGTTTTTAATTTTGAGGAGATCCCATTTATCTATTTTTTCTTTCACTGCACATGCTTTGGGTGTGAAGTTCATGAAACCATTTCCTATTACAAGATCCTGTAGATGCTTCCCTATACTATCTTCCAAGATCTTTATGGTCTTGGCTCTTATATTTAGATCTTTGGTCCATCAGGTAGTGTGATTACTCCAATTTCATTTTTCTTTTTCAATATGTCTTTGGCCATTCAGTGCCTCTTACCCTTCCAAATAAATGTTGTAGTTAGTTTTTCCAATTCAGTAAAAACTGTTGAGTTGATTTTTATTGGGATTGCATTAAATCTGTAGATTAGTTTGGGTAGGATAGACATCTTAATGATGTTTAGTCTTCCTGTCTATGAACAGGGAATATTCTTCCATTTATTTAAGTCTTCTTTGATTTCCTTTAACAGTGTTGTGTAGTTTTGTGTATATAAGTCATTTGCATCTTTAGTTAAATTTATTCCTAGGTATTTGATTCTTTTGTTGCTATTGTAAATGGTATTTTTTTCTTGATTTCCTCCTCAGATTGCTTGTTATTGGTGTACAGAACTGCTACTGATTTTTGAGTATTGATCTTACAGCCTGCGACTTTACTGAACTCATTTATAAGTTCTAGAAGCTTTATTGTAGATTTTTCAGGGCTTTCTATGTATAGGATCATGTTGTCTGCAAATAGTGAAATTTTTCTTCTTCCTTTACAATTTGAATGCCTTTTGTATCTTTTTCTTGCCTCAATACTGGAGCAAGTACTTCTAAGACAATGTTAAATACGAGTGGTGATAGTCGGCATCCTTGTCTTGTTCTAAATTTCAGAAGGAAAACTTTTAGGATTTCACCATTGTAAATGATGTTGGCTGTGGGTTTTTCATATATAACCTTTATCATGTTCAGAAAATTTCTTTCTATTCCTGTCTTTTGCAGTGTTTTTATCAGGAAATGGTGCTGCATTTTGTCAAATGCTTTTTCTGTGTCTATAGAGATGATCATGTGATTTTTTCCTTTCAATGTGTTTATGTGGTGTATTACATTGATTGATTTTCTTATGCTGAACCATCCTTGCATACCTGGGATAAAACCCACTTGGTCATGTGTATTGTAATATTTCCTAATCCATTCTGCCAATCTGTGTCTCTTGACTGGTGAGTTTAATCCATTAACATTCAGTGTTATTACTCTCAAGGAATTACTTACATTAGTCATATTTTCTTTAGGTTTATGTACGTCATATGTTGTTTTTATTTTCTTTTTGTCTTTTTAGTTGTTCTTACTCTCTCCTCCAACTCTCTCTCTCTCCTGTTTTTTCCTTTCAACCTGCAGAACTCCATTTTGGGTTTCTTGAAGGGCAGGTTTCTTTTTGGAATACTCTCTTAACTTCTGTTTATCTGTGAATATTTTGAACTCTCTATCATTTTTGAATGCCAGCTTTGCTGGATAAAGAATTTTTGGATGGAAGTATTTTTCTTTTAGTACCTTAACTATGTCATGCCACTTGCCTCCATGGTTTCAGATAAGAAATCAGCACTTAATCTTATTGAGCTTCCCTTGTATGTGATGGTTCTCTTTTCTCTTGCTGCTTTCAGTATTATCTCTTTGTTTTGAGCATTGGGTAGTTTGAAGAGTATATGTTTTGGAGTAGGCCTGTTGGGATTTATACTGTTTGGGCTGTGCTGTGCTTTCTGGACATGGACATCCATCTCCCTCAATAGGGTTGGGAAGTTTTCAGCCATTAATTCTTCCAACACTCCTTCTGTCCCCTTTCCCTTCTCTTCTCCCTCTGTGATGCCTATAATGCATATGGTTGTGTGTTTTGTGTTGTCATTCAAATCCCTAAGTCCCTGCTGGATTTTTTCTATCTTTTTATCTATCTTTTCTACTATCTCTTTGATTTCAGATGTACTGTCTTCCACACTGCTAATTCTTTCTTCTGCCTGTTCAAATCTGCTGTTACCTGCTCTTTGATTTCAGATGTACTGTCCTCCACACTGCTAATTCTTTCTTCTGCCTGTTCAAATCTGCTGTTACCTGTTTCCAGTGTCTTTTTTATTTCTTGAACTGTGCCATTCATCACCATCATATCCGTTATCTTTTTATGTACGTTTGCAATTTCCTCAGTATGTTTTCCCAGTGTCTTCTTAATATCCTTAATCTCTTCCTTCACTTCATTAAGTTGGTCCATGATATTTGTTTGGATGGCTTTAATTAGTTGTTGAATGTTCTGCATCTCTTCCTGGTTTTTAGTTTGTTCATTGGACTGGGTCATGTCTTCCAGTTTCTTAGTATGGTTTGTAAATTTTTGTTGCTGTCTGGTCTTTTTATCTTGATGGGTTTATTCAGTTGATTAGCTTCTCTCTCTACACTAGGGTTTTATTTAATTGCTGTTTTGTGTGTGTGTTAAGTTTTTTCTTTGACAATTTGTTCTTCTTATTCTATTTCTTTGCTGTTGTCTATGTTCCCTTGAAGGAAAAAATTAGGGTTAGAAAAAGTGAAAGAAGTAAGAAAAATAAAATGATAATAGTAATAATAATAGTAATTGTTAGTAGAGGATCTGTGTAAGACCTTGGAAAATGAATATTTAACTCATTTAAGCAGTGTAGATTAATAGGAATAAAAAAGTGGAGTACCAACAATGAAATGGGAAACTGAATAGAGAAAAACATATAGGATAAATTAAAAGGCCAGAACAATGAGAAGAGAGGGAAAGATAAAAAAAAAGACAAAAGGAAAAAAAGTAGTT
>JAQZBX010002206.1:0-54473 GCA_029593785.1 Cabassous unicinctus
GGACAGTAGTTAGCCTCACTCCTGGAATGAATAAGAAAAATTGTTGTTTGCTAGATTATGGGGTCTAAGTTGAGAATTCAAGAGACAAGATAAAAATAAAGTATTTACTCAGATCCAGAAGGTGGGCTTCCATAATTATATTAGTCACAATCTCAATATGTCCAGAAGATGCTGGATAAAACTGCAAAATTATTATATAGAATGTGGCTAACATAGATGGAGAAAGTAAAACAAGAGAGTAGGAGTTACTTCTGCTCAAAAAGAGCTTGAAAAATATAATGAAAAAAATCTAGAATAATTGCAAACTAGAAAATATAACCAAAAAATCATCAGCATGATTAAGACTTTATTCTAGAACTAATGCATTTCCTAGAGAAACTCTCAACTATTAAAAAGTAAACACGTTTCAGAAATTTAAAATAATCAAATCACAACTTTCTTTTTAAAATAAATAGACTTTTTAGAGAGGCAAACTAAAATAATATTAGATGTTATATATATCTATTAATAAATATTTATAAAGCAATAATTTTAGAAATTTATGAAGTGAAAAATACTGTGATTGAAATAAAAATATAATCAATATCATAATCTTCAGACTTAATTCAATAAAAAGTGAATTAGCAAATGGCAAGAAGATAGAGAAAAATTTTCTCTGAATAACTGATGAGAAAAATAGAATAAATATTAAAGGGCAGTTGGGAGACTTGAAAAATCATTGAGGGTTATCTACCAATTGTGAAACATTTTTTCCACAAAGAGAAAAATGGAATGCCCTGAAAACAATTATTGAAGGCGTAATATTGACACTTTTTATTTATACTGTTATTTTGAACCAAAAGTATTCTGAATACAGAGTATAACAAAGAGAAATCAATCCAAACCTAGACATAGCCAGTGACATTGAACCACATTTTGCACACAATTGGTATTTATATACCTCCACAGATGAAGGACATATCACCTACAATACAGATGTCATGGCAGCAAACTTCTCAGCAAAAATACAAGAAAACATCACAATTCTGAGAGAAATTAACTGTAAATCTAAATATCTATTCCCTGCCACACCACCATTCAAAAGCAAGAGTAAAATAGAGGCATTTTTAGACATTCATACTGTTTTAGTTTCCTTGGCTGCTCAAGAAAATGCCATACAAAGAATGGATTAAACAATGGGAATTTTTAAAAATAATTTTTATTTTTTATTTTAAAAGAAGCTTTAGATTACATAAATGTCACATCAAAAATATAGGGGATTCCCATATACTCCACCCCCTCTCCCAAACTTTCCCCCATTAACTACATCTTTCATTAGTGTGGAACATATTTTTCAACTGATGAACACATATTGAAGAATAACCATGGTCTGTAGTTTACATTATGTTTTATACTTTGCATGACACAATATTATAAGTTTTGACAAAATGTGTAATGGCTGGTATCCATCATTTTAATATCATGCAGAATGATTCCAATGTCTCAAAAATGCCCAGTGTTACACCTATTGTTCCCATTCTTTCCCCTTAGAACCTCTGGTGACCACTGTCTTTATTTCAAAATTACGAATTCTTCCATTACTAGAATAATAATGTCTAATTTAGTCCATAGTTGCATTCCCCCTTAGGTCTGTTAGTTCCTCTATCTTGAGGATTTGGGGATGGTGATGCCCAATTCTCCTTCTAATTGGGAGAGGTTAGAGCCCATGGAATAGGTGGATGGCACTGTTTTGCTTGCAGTAGATATTCTCTGCTTCTTGGGTTGGGCGTTGTCCATCATCATCCGTTTGATAGTTGTCCTGGGTGAATCTGATAAACTGGAGAGTAGGTATTGGCTGCAACACTGTGAAGATTCAAGGCTCACCACCATATGAACAGCCAGAAGATGTAAATCTCTTGGATATACATTTAACAGGTATAGTGCTAGTTATAGGTTCAAATAAATGGGATAAAAGAACCATGTGTAGGAAAATTATTAATGAGTTTAAGTCTGATACATTGGAAGAGATGGGCTATCATATATTCCAAGGTAAGGCCCACTGACAGGGTGCTGATTCCCTGGGATTTTCTTCCTTGTTTACAGTGTCTAGAGATCTCTAAAGCCTTCAGAAGTACCCTATTTGAGGTACTGTTTACTTTGGCACACAGTGAGATCTTCCTGAGACATACATAAGCACACCTGGAATGACCTCCTAACTCCCTTTGAAATCTCTTAGCCATAAAAGCTATTTTGCATTTAATGTTTCCCCCTTTGGTCTAGGTCTTTCTCCAAATGCATCATTAATTGGTGCTTGGTATTAACAGTATGGTACCAAGGAGTCTCATCCCTGGGAGTTATGCCCCATATTGGGGGAAAGGCAGTGAATTTATATGGCAAGTTTGGCTTAAAGAGAAGCCACATTAGAATAAGAAGGAGGCCCTCAGGAGGCAACTCTTGGGCAATATATATTACCAGGGCAAGTTTTGATTTTACAAGAACCAGGTTCATAACTATGAGCATCAATATCAAGGGCCTGGTGCATTGGTCCACCCTCCTTTGCTAGGCACTGCCCATGTACTCAAGATATTCTCACCACTCTATGAGAGAATGTAGCAGGACTTACTAGTATGGGAATTCAATATTCCATGGATTACTCTGTGGGTCTTCACCCACCGAGACAGCATCCCTTGACCATTTGAACACACACACACTCCACTGAAGCATGCCCCAGATGCACACCTCCCACATCCCCCTACCACCAACACCCCAGAGTGGTGACCTTCCCCTACCACAGCTGCAAGCCCTCTACAAACCAAAACCTCCCAAAAAACAAAGCTAACAAAAAAATAGAAATAATAAAATTTTTTAAATTATACAACAAATACAAAAGAAAATAATTTTTTTTTGCATTGTGCCTTTCATCTCCTTAAAATCTACCTTTCATGTATATTGACAATTTCTTCTGTATGTTCCCCCAAAGTCTTTTTTTTTTTTCCACTTTATTTTCTGAGAAGTTTTAGGTTACAGAAAAGTCACACAGAAAATACAGGGGATTCCCATAAGAACCCCACTCCTTACCCCTACACCCTCCCCTACCAAAAACTTCCTACAGTATTCGGAACAGGGTGTACCTGGGGCAGGCTTCTGGGGAATGTGTGTCCATCTTGCCATAGTGTGTTATATCAGTGGGTGGAGACCTACATAATGAGTGGCAAGATGGTGGACTCCCATACTGGGGAAGCCCGCTATGTTCTTAAATAGAGGGGTAAGAGTCTCTGGAGAGCATGGGAGGTGCCTAATAGGGGAGGACAGGCAAGTGTGTCAAGCCCTCAGTGTTGTTTCAGGTAACTATAAATCTTGTCCTTCAAGGAGTGAAGCCTGGTGGTTGCCATGGGTCCCGAGAGGAATGGGAGGGAGGAATAGAATAGATGGAACAGGGGGCATTTTGGGGGCCATGGAAGTATTCTACATGATCTTGCTATGATGGATACAGGCCATGTTAAATTACATCAAAATTTATAAAAGTGTATGGTCCAAAATGTAAACCATAATATAAACCATTGACCATGGTTGGTAGCTATGTTTCAATATTTGTACATCAGCTATAACAAATGTACCATCCACATATAAAAGGTTATTAATAGGGGAAGGGGGAAAAGGGGGAGGATGTTGGATGTATGGGAGTCCCTTGTATTCAGTATATGACTTTCCTGTAACCTAAAACTTCTTTGAAGACAAAATGAAAAAAGTAAGACACTGGGTGAATAAACGGAAGAAAATGTCACTGTATATATAGGACTACAGATCTTACAGTGATGAAAGGCAAAATATCAAAAAAAAATTTATATTTTTCATTAGTTTCTATTATGCCAAATTTAAAAAAAAATTTTATATTTTATTTCTTATTTTTAAAACTATCATTATTTCATTTTCTTATTAATTGTATTTGGCTATTTTATTGGCTTCATTTTTGAAGAAGTTTTGGTTCACAGAAGGGTGACAACTGTGGCAGGGGATGATTATTGGTGAAGGGCATCAGTGATGGGGGATACATGGGAGGAAGCTCACCTGGGCATACATATAAGGCATATAAATGTGTTCAAATGTTCACGAGGCATTGTCACAGTGGGTGGAGATTCACACAATAACCAAAGGAGTATCAAATTTCCATCCTGGGGAACTCTGCCACATTCTCTAATGGAACACGAAGAATCCCCAGAGTACAGGAGTAATGACTAGTGAAGGATGGTCCACTGATGGGCCCTTGATATTGATGACTGTGCTTATGAACCTTCACTCTTGAAATGGAAACTTAGCCTAGTACTATAGGGTGCCTAAGAGTTGCCTCCTGGGAACCTCTTTGTTGCTTAAATGTGACCCCTCTCTAAGCCAAAAAATTCAGTATATAAATACAATACCTTTCCCCCAGTGTGGGACATGACCCCCGGGGATAAGCCTTCCTGGCAACAAGGGATTGCTACCAAGTACCAACCAGCAATGCAATTGGAAAAAGACCTTGACCAAAAGGGAGAAAAGGTAACGGCAAATGAGTTTATATGGCTAAGAGACTTCAAAGTGAATCGGGAGGTCATTCCAGAGGTTACACTTATGATGTCTCAGCAGGATCTCATTGACTGCCAAAGCAGATACTACCCCAAACAGCAGGGCTCCCGAGGGCTTTGGAGACATCCAGACGCTATAGTCAGTACAGATAGCTCAGGAGTTTGGTGCCTTGCCAGTAAGCCCTACTTTGGAATTTATGCTTCCCAGGGTGACAGAGTTGGACTCAGTTGTGGTTTCCCTACACATGGCTCTTCTATTCTTCTATTTGAACTTATAATTAGAACTAGAGTTGCTGGTGTATGCCCAAGAGACTGAAATCTTTGGGCTGTCCATGTGCCAGCTAGGCCTTGAATCTTAATGGAGTAGCAACACCTACTCTCCAGTTCATTGGTTTCATCCAGGACCACTAACAAGGAAGTGATAATGGACAACTACCATACCAAGGAACTGAGAGAGTGTACAACTGCAAGCAAGAGAGTCCCATTTATCAGTCCTAATGGATTGCAGCCCCCTCTCAATTAGAGGTGGAGTGGACATCACCATCCCAGAATCCTCAAGATTAGGGAATGAACTATGGACTAAAGTAGACTTACTGGTATTCTACTACAGACTTACTGTGATTCTAGCAACAGAAAAAATTATATCATTGTGTGGAGGCAGTGGCCCCTGGAGCTTCTGAGGACAGGGAGAGGAAAAAACAGGTGCAATGCGGGGGCAATTTCAGGACTTGGGAATTGTCCTGAATGACACTGCAATGACAGATACAGGCCATTATATATCTTGCCATAACCTACAGAATTGGGTGGGAGAGAGTGTAAACTACAATGTATACTTTAATCCATGCTTAGTGGCAATGCTCCAAATGTGTTCATCAATTGCAACGAATGTACCATACTAATGAAAGATGGTGTTAATATGGGAAAATGTGGGAAGTGTGGGGAGCGGGGCATATGGGAATCCCTTACATTTTTTATGTAACATTTATGTAACCTAAGTATCTTTTTTAAAAATTGTTGTAATTTGGTAATATTTTCAGGACATTGGAATTGTCCTGAATGATGTTGCATGACCGATACAAGATATTATATATCTTGTCATAACTTACAAAAATGTGTGAGAGAGAGTTTAAACCATAATGTAAACTATAATTCATAGTTCATGGCAAGGCTCCAATATGTGTTAATCAATTGTAACAAATGTACCACACTAATGAAGGATGTTGTTAATGTGGGAAAGTGTGGGAGGAGTAGGGAGTGGGGTATATGGGAATCCCCTCCATTTTTTATATAACTATTATGTAATCTTAGTATCTTTTAAAAAATAAAAAATAATATCTTTAAAAAATAACTTCCTACATGAGTATGATACATTTGTAACAACTGATGAACAAATATCAAAGCATTGCTCCTAACCATGGTCAGTGTTTACATTATGGTTTACCTTTTGCACCATATAATTTGGTAGGTTCTGACAAAAATATATAATGGCCTGTATCCATTATTGCAAGATCATGCAGAACAACTGCAATGCCCCAACAATGCTTCATGTTCTACCCATTCCTCCGTCCTTCTCCCCTCAGAACCTATGGCAACCACTAAGTTTCAATTTTTGAACAATAAGGTTCATAGTCACATGGATCAGTATTAAGGGCTTGTCATACTAATCTGTTTTCTTTTCTTAGATGCTGCCAATGTACTCGAGATGTTCTTGTCTCTCTATTTGAGAACACAGCAGGACTCCCCAGGATGAGATTTTAATATTTTCTTGTTTATTGTGTGGGTTTCCACCCACTGAGATAACACCCTATGCCAAGAGGAACACATTCATATTGTAAATAAGCATGTTCCAGGTGCACCCTTTCCCATGTATCCCCCACCACCAACACCCTACAACTGTGACTCTCCCCTGCCATATTTGCAAAAACCAGCATTCCCACCACTATAGTTTCAACCACTACAAATTCCCAGAATTCACCTGTTCATTCTTCCAGTCCTCCCCAAAGTTCTATAGATAGTCCATTCCAACCCCCCCCACCCTGCTTACCCTCACATGATGGCTCATGGTTTTGAGGGCAGGGAAAAGTCCAAATCAAGGCATCTTCACAGTGATGCTTTCTCCCCTAAGAATGTGGTGTTCTGAAGATGACTGCCAGCCATCCTTGGTCCTTAGCTTGTCACATGGCAAGGCATATAGCAGTGTCTTCTGGTCTCTCCTTTCTTTTCCGGGTTCCACTGGTTTCAACTTCTGACAGCTCCTGTGACTTTCTCTCTATGTTTGGATTTCATTCTTCTTATTAAGGACTCCAGTAATAGGAGGGTTAAGACCTTTCCTGACTGAAGCCATTCAGTTAAGCCACAACGTAACTGAAGCACCTCATGAAAGGTCCTACTTACAACGGGTTCACAACCACAGGAATGGATTAAGTTTAAATGCATGTTTTTCTGGGGGTACATACAGCTCCAAAACACCACACAGAGTATAAGTGTTTACCATTTAAAGCCATTATTAATAAAATTATACTTAGTAAAGAAAAATATAAGTACACAGAGGTGGAATGTTTGGATGAAAAGTAAAAAGAAAAGCATAAATATCAATAAAATATGCTAAAATAAGAATAGCTATTGACTTAAAGAAAACAATGATAATTTTCTTGAAAAATAAAGATAAATTAAACTTCAAACAACAACAAATAAATGGGGAAGGGTAGTATAAAATGGGTAAATCAACTTTGGTCTTAGGTTTGTTTAAAATATGCATAAAAATAATGTCTTAATTTGGTTAGAAAATAGTAATACACCAATATGATTTTTAAAAACTTAAAGATAAAAAGTAACCAAACAAAAATGTATAAAAGATGAATAAAATCAAGAAATATATATATCTACTGGTCAAAGAGAAGAGAGAATGGTTAAAAGAGAAGATTTTAAAAATGGTGGTACATAAAAAATATGAAATAAGGGCTGAGGATTCTTCCAAATATTTAAATAATCATAAAAAATGGAAATGCAAATATCACTTACAATAAGATTATTATCAATTTAAATTTTTAAAGTAATGGAGATACATTTATCTTACATGGAATATACATGAAATAGGAATAAAAATTTCAAATAATGTAACTTTAAAAAGCAATAACATGCAAATAACAATGACAGGAAAAAAAGCTTGGCAGTGTTGCAGTTTTTAATGTTAAGATTGGAATTTAGGCCAAAAGACTATGAATAGTTATAAAAATATTGAGACCATTATGATTTCTTTAAAATCACCAATATATAATTATAGATTTATATGCTCTGAAATATATGGAAATGAAATATAGTACACAAAAATGGCTGATACACATAAAGAAGTTTAAAAATGTCCTTGATAATAGTGAGTTATTTTAACATATCTTTCCAAGAACATAATAATCAACTAAACAAATTAATAATTAAATGCAAATTTTGAAAGACAAACTTGATTGAAATGATACAAAATATCATATGGCATATTTACAAAATTTATTCACATGCATAAAGTTTCTCCATAATTTTCAAGGATGAGTACATAAAAAATATTCTATGATGATTACAGAAAAGAAATCCATAATAAAGAAGTGGCCAAGAGAATCATCTTTTTATGGAATTTTTAATGGCCTGCTATGTAATATATAGATAAAAGGAAAATCAAATGAAAAAAAAAAAGAATGTAATAAGTACAAACACTCATGGGATAAAAATAAAAAAGATTCTCTGACAAAATTTGCATATATGAATTCTTATGAAATAAAATTTAAGAAGCTAAAATTTAACTATATTATCAAATAGAGAATTTATCTAAACAACAAAAAATTTGAAGAAAAAGAAAAGAACAGATAATTTAGGGCAAATATAATCACAACTAAAAGAAAAAGAATTTAATGAACTAAAAAATACTGAAACAATTGAGAGATGTTTCTTGGAAAATAATGAAACAGATAAGTCACATATAATATTAGTAAATAAGAGAAAATCGAGTAAAATACAATTTAAGGAATTATAAAGATGATGTATCTGCAAAGATATATATGCACTTAAAATAAATAAAATAAATTATATTCACATTTAAATTGATAAATTTGAAAAAATAAGAGATGAATAATTTCATAGAAAATTAAAAATTTCCTTAGCTCAAGCAAGAAAATGACAATTTTGAATTAATCTATAAATATTTAAACCATTGAAATGGTAATAAAAATTTTCCCCTAGAAAATGATGAGTCCAGACCTTTCAAAAGGCACTTATAGAAAAGAAATGTGAAGCCCATTTTATGAAATGTGTTAAAAATAATAAAGAAAATATCCTAAACAACATATATGAGGCTGGTATCTAAATATGTTTATAAGTGAGGTTGATGCTTCATTTCCTTTTCAAAGGAATCTATTATTCATTGCATATATTGTGTATTTAAAGAAAAGGACACTACATGTAAAGAAAATTAAACATTAATCCCACTTATAAACATATTTTAAATTTTTTGATAAAATACTAGCCAATTGAATTCATCATAGAAGTGTTTACACACATTTTTTTATTAATCATGTAGTAAAAAATCACATATTATGTCCAGGTAGGATTTATGGAAAGCATGCAATGATTCTTCATAACAATTACTTAAAAATATAACATATTAACAAATTAACAGAGAAAATTACATGATCATCTTAAGAGACTCAAAAAGCACTGAAAAATTCAACAACTAAAAAGTACTCTTTTCAAATACAGAAATAAAAAAGAATGTACTTAATTGGGTATTTTCTTTTAAATTATATTTTAATAATGTTCTCAGATTTTGGCCAATGCAATTAAGATTAGCACTGTACTTGTTAAATATATGTCCAAAAGAATTAAATCTTGTCTCTTCATACGCTGATTGAGACTTGAATCTCAGCAGAGTTGCAACACATACTCACCAGTTCATTGGACTTGCCCAGGACAACTAACAAAAAAATGATGATCACCCATCCCAGGAAGTGGAGAGTGTCTGAAACTTCAAGCAATACAGTTCCATCCATCTGCCTCATGAGATCTAAGCCCTCTCTCAATAAGAGACAGGATGGGCATCAACATCCCAAAATCCTCAAGATTGAGAAACAAACAAACATAAGGGTGGAAAGCAACTGTGGACTAAAGTCGACTTATGATTGTTCTAGCAATGGAAGAACTTGTATCATTGATATAAAGGCAGTAGCCACCAGGGGAGGGGGAGAGGGGAGAAGAGGTACAACATGGGGGCATTTTTGGGACATTAGAATTGTCCTGCATGACATTGCAATGATGGATACAGGCCATTATACATTTTGACAAAACCTATAAAATTTTACTGTACAAAGTATAAACCATGATGTAAACTATAGACCATGGTTAGCAGCAATGTTTCAATATTTAATCATAAATTGTAACAAATATACCACACTAATGAAAGATGATATTAATAGGGGAAAATGTGAGGGGGGTGGAGTATATGGGAATCTCCTATATTTTCAATATAACTTTTCTATAATCTAAAACTTTTTCAAAATTAAAGAAAAAATATAAATGGAAAAATAGACCTTTTCATAAATCATGCACTCAACTAAAATTGATTAGCCATAATGGTAGATGAAGACTGTGGTCAATAATATAAAGACAGGAATGTTGTTCTACTACAAGGTGTTAAGGATGTGGTAGTACATGAAAAAATATAATTTAAGTAATTTATAGACTATAGTTAACTACAAGATTGTAATGTTTTTGTAGCAAAAGCAAAGTTGTTACTATATTAATGCTAAAGGTAAAAAAAAAAAAGAATATTCAGTTTGTTTTTGTGACATGAATATGTTTAAACATTTTTTTCTCTTCTTCATTCCTTTCATTAATAAGGAGCCCTTGACTATGCCATTTAACTGATCTGTGTTCATCTGTGTATCTTTCTGAACCCTGGGGGAACAATTGAGTTAGTAGTTGGAATTAGATGACATAAAATTTCCTAGAAGGAACATTTTAGGAGTAATGCTTCCATAACTTGTTGGGCTGCACTTTTTGTTATTTTATTTTTTTGAATTTTAAATAAAGTTATTTAAAAACAATAATTGGGAAATCAGGAGTAAGTAAAAATGACAAGGAAATAACTTCCAGAAAAATTATCTCCTTGGCAAAATTATTAACAATTTAAATTTACATACTATCATTTTTTGCATGTGTGTGTCCATTTGTTTATCTAAATTCTTACCAGAACTGTGCTGAAGCAGCAAATCCAAGTGGAACCAATAGACTGGAAATGTTATCTAAAGACATGTCAGAAAAAAATGACAAGTATACATCCATAAGAAGGAAAAACTGCTGAGATTTCAGATATGCAAAAAGAAATGTAGAACAGAGATAAGGAATCCTGTATACTTCAAACACAGAGTGATCTCTCTCTTTTATGACATGAAACAGTTGTTGGTGCTTATAATATTGATAGTGAGATATCAGGGAAAATTTAATATAATAAAGTGTCATGCATTTTAGAAAGTTCCCCTTCAAAAAATATTACAAATTTGAAGAGCTATTTTTGTATTTTATTTATAAAGTCAAATAAATAAATCATGTATTTACTATAATAAATTAAAATATGTTTAATTGCATACTTTAATTTGCTTTCTTGCAAAGATAAAAGTAATAGATTCTAGCATGCCTTTGTTCTCCCTAGAAATATATATTTTTCTATTTCTTTTTCATATGATAATTTAAGATCTCAGAAATGGTATGACACTTTAAAAATCTACTTTTAGACAGATCAAAATAATAACTTTTAAGAAATATTTTAGGTCCTGGCTATTTCATCATAGAAAAAGGAAGTTGAAAACTGAGGTTAAAAGCTTCTCATTATAAATGGAGTTTTGCCTTAATCTTCCCTTTTTACTGCTCGCCATAATTGATTTTAATAATTAATTTTCAGTTCACATATTTACTTTATAATTACAGACTTTAATATGTTAGAGGAAGTGGAAGGAGGTGAAGTGGAAGGATCAAATCATATCAAAGAAAATATGAAAATTGGGTATACGCAGAACTTGGTAATTAAGAACTCCATTTTAATATTAAAAGCCTATTTTTTTCAGAAGATTTGAATTTTATCCTGTGATCTTCTTTTAGTAGCTTCATTATATTGGACAAGTAAACTAAATTTGTCCAATCTTCCATTCCTTGTCTGAAATGCAGAATTAATAATAATCATAGTTTCAGCATTCTTTCATTACACAAAAAGAATAAGAAATATATAATCATGATTAATTGTCAATTCAATTTCTAAATTCTGGACTGCATTAGTCAAGGTTCTCCAGAGAAATGAAGTGATGAGGTATCTGTAAATATTATGAAATTTTATAAAATTGACTGTGGGGATACACAATTCCAGAATCCATAGGGCAGACTACACGCTGAGAACTCCAATGAAGGTTTTCAACAAATTCTCTGGGAGAAGCTGACTGGATTAAGTAGAGATGTAAATACTCTTTTCTAACTGCAGAAATCATCACTTTTCCACTTTAAGGCCTTCAACTGATCAGAAGAGACAACACTCATTGTTGAAGAAAATCTTCTCCATTGAATGTAGATGTAATCAGCAATAGATGCAATCAACTTACTAATGATTTAAGTCCAGGAAATGTCCTCACAGCAACAATTAGGCCAGTGCTTGACTAACCAAACAATGGAGCACCATTAGCTGGCCAAGCTGACACATTATCCTAACCATCACAGTCCACTCATTGTCAATATATACCATCTTAAACCATAACTTTATTGCTACAAAAACCAATACAAGCATATATTTTACCTAACAAAACTCAACTACTCTGCATGCATTCAGCAAAGCACTAAATCTCTCCAGAAGAGGGTGCAAGTACGTGGGTGATATTCACTCTAAAACTGGATATCCTAGAACTTAAATACTAAGACAGGAAATTAATCCAAATTATGTCTTATGATAATTGGATAAGATAGGGAAGACAACAAAGATATTTGTTTTATATGTACATTCAAACATACTCATAACAAAACAAGGAAAAATTATTTGTGTCTATTACAGTGCTTTTTTTCTGTAACTGGTCACATGATCATAGTTCATGTATATTACTACCTTCTTCCACTATCCATTCCATGCTCCCTTTACCCTCAGCAAGCACTTCATCTGGTCCTAGTTCTTTGCCTGGTGGGTTGACCCAAACCTTCATTCTTGAAGTTTCTGGGCCATTGGCAGTCCTGCCTGGAATGGGTTGTTGCAGTAGGCCATTAATTTTAATCACAGGGCTTGGTATTACTAAAAGACAACTTAAAGGATCTCCCATATTCCAGGAAAACTCTTCTTTACTTCCATTGCATAGCTGTACTCCTAATTTTCTTGGTAGATCAATCACCCCAGCCAGTACAGTAATTCCCTTCATTGCCTGTTGATTCAGAGGCATGAGGAGTCCAAAGTAGTAAGGTGGCAGCCTCAACTTCTAGTTCACTGGAATTGGTGATATGTCTCCTGGTGGAACTACTCCTCCTTTTGGAACTAAGACCTGTAGATCATCAGAGCTTAAGTTTGCATGGACAGGAAGCCAAACATTTTCTAGGATTATTAGGGGTAATAGTGAGTGATACCTCTCCCATCTCCACCCCATGATTCATGGACCCGTGGATCTTGGCTATAGGAGATACAGTACCATAGAGTGGGTGCTGATTTAGAGTGTACACAGCCTCCTGGAAAATATTGTCCCAGCCTTGCAAGGCATTCCCTCCTAGTTGGCACAATAATTGAGTCTTCAAAAGTCCATTCTACTCTTCTTTCAATTCAGCTTCTCCAGGATGATGGAGAACATGGTATGACCAATGAATTCAATGAACATGTCCCCATTTACACACATCATTTGCTGTGAACTGGGTTCCTTAATCGGAAACAATGTTGTGTGAAATATCACAATAGTGTATAGGGCATTCTGTAAATCCACTGCTGGTAGTTTCGGCAGAAAAATTGCATATAGGAAGGCAAACTCATATCTGGAGTATGTGTCTATTCCAGTTAGAAGAAATCGCTGCCCCTTCCATGATGGAAATGATCCAATGTAATCAACCTGTCACCAGGTAGCAGGCTGATCATCTCAGGGAATGGTGCCATATTGGTGACTGAATGTGGGTCTCAGCTGCTGGCAGATTGGGCACTCAGCAATGGCTGTAGCCAGGTCAGCCTTGGTGAAGGAAAGTCCATATTGCTGAGCCCATGCATAACCACTATCCTTACCACCATGGTCTCTTTCTTCATGAGCCCACTGAGCAATAACAGGAGAGGCTGGGGAAAGAGGCTGATTTGTCCCACAACAGTCATCTTATATACTTGATTATTAAAATCTTCCTCTGCTGATGTCACCCTCTGGTGAGCATTCACATGGGACATAAATAGCTTCATGATTTTTACCCACTCAAAAAAGTCAGTCTACATGCCTCTTCCCCAGACATCTTTGTCATCAATTTTCCAAACAAGTTCCTTCCAAATCTCTGACCATTGAAGACAGCACATGAATCAGTATACAAACACACCTATCGCTATTTCTCCTTCCAAGCAAAATGAACAGCAATGTGCACTGCTCAAAGTTTGCCCACTGGATTTCCCTTCACCATTATCCTCTAGGGACATCCCAGAAAGAGCCTACAGTGCTGCAGCTGTCCACATTCAGGTGGTACCTGCATGCCATGAAGAAACTTCTGTAAACTAGGACCAAGATTTCAGTTCCTCGGTCAACTGGTTATAATGAACTTCCCAAGAAGCCATAGCTGTGGGCTGGGAAAGAGAGGGTAATGTGGCCGGATTAGGGACCATGGGCGTTTGGGTCACTTCTTCATGTAACTTACTTTTGTTCCCAGGACCCAATCAAACCCTATTTTATATAAACCAGTTCTATTTTACGATGGAGGGCTGTTGTCCATGCCCAACATTATGGATTGGTGAGTCACACAGCATGAAGCTCGGATAGGCAACTCAGGCTCATGGTAACATGGTGGCCCATGGTTAAGCATTCAGTCTCTACTAAGGCCCAGTAGCAGGCCAAAAGCTGTTTCTCAAAAGAGAGTAATTATCTGTAGAGGATTGTGGGCGTTTGACAGTTTGATATAGTTCTGAATTCCAAAAATCGATATTGGATTATGCCTGTAAACTGGTCTGTTGATCTGGGCATGATTAAGTTATGATTAGAGCGTTGACTGGGCTACATCAATAGGGCATTGAGCCCCATCTCTTGGTGGGTGGGGTCTCAAAGATAAAAAGATATGGCAAAGGACAGAGATGGAGTTTTGATGTTGGAGTTCTGATAAGCAAGGAGAGAAGGCCCCAGGAAAAGAGACAAGCCATTCACTTGACAGTTCACAGCTGACCTTGTGGAGAGAGGTAAAGCCTAGAGAGCCTCATAGTCTACAGCTCACCATGTGGAGGAAAAAGAGGAGTTGAGCCCAGACAGAAACATAGCCCCAGTAAGAGAGGAGCCCAAGAAGCCTGAACCCTGGCAAATGTCAGCTATCTTGCTCCAACATGTGGCAACAGACTTTGGTGAAGGAAGAAACTTATGCTTTATGGCCTGGTAACTGTAAGCTTCTACCCCCAATAAATACCTTTTATAAAGACCAAGAGATTTCTAGTATTTTGCATCAGCACCCCTTTGGCTGACTCATAAAAGGATGGTAAGGTTTTGCTCCAAACTCCTAAGGTTCTGCATCTTGATTCTCCTATAGGGGCCTTCTGAAGGCTCAAAACAGCACTTCTATTTGCCACTGACATTTCCAGCACCATTGGACATGCTGGACCATTTGGCCCAAGTGGCAGAGCAACTTGCAAAGTAGCCTGGACTTGTCACAGAGCCTTCTCTTCTTCTGGTCCCCATACACAACTAGCAAATTTTATGGTCACATGGGTAAATGGACTGGAGTATCACACCCAATGAAGAATAGGTGGTCTTCAAAATCCAAAGTGGTCAGTCAGGAATTGTGCTTCTTTTTTATCATAGGAGGAATCGGATGCAAAAGCTGATCCTCTTCACTTTAGAAGGGATATCTTGACATGCCCCACACCACTGGACACTTAGAAATTTCACTGAGGTGGAAGTCCCCTGTATTTTTATTGGATTTATCTCCCATCCTCTGACACACAAATGTCTTACCAATAAGTCATGAGTAGTTGCTACTTCTTGCACACTAGGTCTAATCAACATGTTTTCATTAATATAATGAACCAGTTTGATATCTTGTGGTAGGGCGAGATAATCTAGCTCCCTGAGGACACTATGACATAGGGCTGGAGAGTTGATATATCACTGAGAAAGGACAGTGAATGTATATTGCTGGTCTTGCCAGCTGAATGCAAACTGTTTTTGATGGCCCTTACTAAAAGCAATTGAGAAGAGAATATTTTCCAGATCAATAGCTGCATACCAGGTAGCAGGGAATGTGTTGATTTGCTCAAGCAATGATACCACATCTGGAGCAGCAGGTGCAATTAGAGTTATCACCTGGTTAGGTTTGTGATAATCCACTGTCATCCTCAAAGATTCATCTGTTTTCTGCACAGGCCAAATAGGAGAATTGAATGGGGATGTGGTGGAAATCACCACTCCAACAGCCTTCAAATCCTTGATGGTAGCATGGATCTCTGCAATCCCTCCAGAAATATAGTATTGCTTTTAATTTACTATTTTGCTATATATAGGCAGCTCTAGTGGCTTCCTTTGGCCTTTCCTACCAATACAGGGAACTAATGTGGGGATTCAGTCAGTTGCTGAGTATGTCTATTCCAATTATGCATTCCGGAACTGAGGAAATAATTATAGAATAGGTCTGAAGACACACTTAACTCAACGTGAGACAGACCTGAGCTAAAACTCCATTGATCACTTGTCCTCCATAAACTTCTACCATGGCTGGTGGACCACCGTGATGTTTTGGTCTTCTGGAATTAATATCACTTCTGAGTCAGTCTCTGATAATCCCTGAAATGTCTGATTATTTCTTTTCACCCAGTGCAAAGTTACCCTAGTAAAAGACTGTATGTCTCTTTGGAAAAGGCTGGGAGGAGGATTAACGGCATAAATTTTGGGGGGGTGAGACAAAGTCCTTCCCCAAGGAGACTCAGCCTTCCCCTCATTCAAGGGCATCTAGGTTTGTAAACTGTCTTAAATCTGGGAATTGATTAAGGGGCCATGACTCTCTGTTTCTAATAATTCAAGTTAGACTTTTGTTCATTTGACTAAGAACACTTCTGCTAATACAGATCAAGTAGGAATTTAGTAGACAGCCCATCTCTTTTACTTCTAAGTTCCCCATAATCTACTAACCAACACTATAAATCTCTGCAAATCAGACTATTTTGATTTACTGCTTTGTGTCTGCTTTTCATTGTGGTAACCATGCCCACCTTGTTTTTGGCAATTAAATGCTGCTAGTTGTCTTCTGTCAACCCAGGATCCAATCATCCCCATTGTCTTTAAACATGAGTTCTGTGACAGCATTTCCCATGGTAATTTCTGACCTTCAGAGAAAAGCAACCATTGAGCTCTTCAGGGAAGTTGGAGTTTATCTCACACATTTCTTCCTCACAGTCCTGGTAAAAGGTGTGTCCTCTGGATATTCTTGGGGTGGGTGAGCAGGTCTGACATGATAGATTCGCTCTAGTATTCAAATCTCTTTAAGATTTTTGGATCCCTTCATCTACATTATACCAGGGCAGTTCTGGCATTTTGACCTTAAGTAATGTCAGCCATCTTTTGGTACATGTTTCAGACAGCCACCCAAACAAACTGTTAGGGCCCTTTCTAACCCCTGAGCTACAATATTGAATCCAGAATCTCTCCTTAGTCAGCCCATATCAATAAATTCATCCTGATGCTAATTTATATTTCTTCCACCATATCCACACCCTTAATATTTATTCCCACACATATTCCCCTGATTTCTGTCTATATAAATTGGAAAACTCATGCAGTTCTTTGGACAGATAGTGTATTTCCTCATAGGTCATACTTTATAACTCACTTTTTGGGGTCTGTTGGGACTTTAGTCTAGTTTTAGGTCTGGAAGTAAAGAGCAGGTCATGGGAGTGGATAACAATAAGGATAAGAAGTTTCTTACAAGCCAGTTTCCTCAGGGAATTCTGTTGCAATTTCATCTGGTGAAACAGGATTAATCTCTTCAGGTGGTGGTTGGATGGCAGACTTCTTAGGACAGACTGAAGATCAGGAAGCTATTTTCTTAGTGTAAGCTGTAGGTGGGTTGGCTGTTTTCTCCAGGTAGGCTGGAGGTTGGGTGGCTGTTTCCTCAGGGTAGACCATTACAGGTTTATCTGGCAAAGACTCAGTAGACTTTAGGAGTTCAATGTCTCCACTGCCATCATTATCAACTCACTCCAAGTTTTAGGATCCCATTTCTTTCCAATTAATGCCCTCACCTTAACAGCAGACACCCTGTGTAAAATTAAGAATTTTTTTTCCATAGGAACTCTGCTACTCCCACAATGAGATTCTGGGACTGGTTTTCAGAGATCTCAAGTCTGCAGCTACATGAAACAAAATTTTCTTTCACGTCACACATAGAAATTTTTATATCCTTCAGATGGTTCTTAAGTTGCAAATTTGAAGCTACCAGCTCATCCCTTTCTTTTATAACTGTATTCAGTGTATGTAGAAATAACCAGCCAACATCCTTATAACTTTTAACTCAACAAAACTCTGTTAAGGTAGTCAAAAGTACTCTTACCCAGAGACTTGCCTCTTATAAGCATGTGGGTAGCCATACCCAGTGGTGATATTTTGTGTATCTCTATTGTCAATGCACATCAAGGACTATCAGTGACATCTTTATTGTTGGAAATAGGGTAATTAGTACCTTTGAACCTAATCAGAGTAAAGAGCCAATTGCAAAAACTTCAGAACCAATTCATAAATCCAATTTTTAAGATTCTGTTTCTCAAGAACCACTCCTGTTATTAAGCTGTATTAGTTAGGATTCCCTAGGGAAACAAATCTGATAGGAGATATCTACAAATATTATGAGATTTTATAAAATTGTTTCACAGAACTCTGGGGATACAGGTGTCCAAACTCTGAAGGGCAGGCTGCAAGCTGGGAACTCCAAAGGAGGTTTTCAATGAATTCTCCAGGAAAAGCTGGCTGGCTATATTAGTGACAGAAATTTTCTCTTCTGACTGCTGAAATCATGACCTCTCTCTTTAAAGCCTTTGTGGCAGCTTGACATTATTTTATGAATCCAAGAAAAGAGAAAGATTATGTTTGTGGGCTGGCCCACTCCTGTGGGCATAAGACCTTGTTCAACTGGACTACCTCAGTGAGGCATGACTCAGGTTGAGTCTCTGCCTTCTTGTTGGGTCTGATAAAAAATGGAGACACACAGGAAAAAAGAACTCTGTCATTTATGATCCTGCCATATGAGAGAAAGGAGAGACTCAAAGAGCTTGGGCCCTGGGGAAAGATGAGCCATATGTCCAATAGCTTGCAGCTGAAATCAGGAAGAAAGCAGAGTAGCCAAGCCTGAGAGAGGAGGCCCTATGCCTGGTTGCCCACAGCTGAACTCCAGGAGACAGTACAGCCGAGAGGGGAAGGCAGAGACCAGGCAAAGATCATTTGCCATCTTGCTTCAACAAGTAGCAGCTGACTTGGGTAAGAAAGCACTCAAGCCAGCCTTGAGCTGGACTTTTCACAACCTTGGAACTGCTGTAAGCTTTTACCCCAAATAAGTACCCTTTATAAACGCCAACACATTAATGGTGCTTTGTATTGGCACCACTTTGGCAAAGTAAAACAGCTTTCAATTAACTGAATGAGTTTTCTCTCATTGCTAAAGGCAATCTTCTCAGTTGATTGTAGATGTAATCAGCCATAGATGCAATCAACTCACTAATTATTTAAATCCAGGAAATGTCCTCACAGCAACAATTAGGCCAGTGATTGCCTCATCAGTCACTGGGATTACCTGGTCAAGTTGATGCATGAGGCTAACCATCACAGGGACCTATTAATTTAGTCAAATAATATGTTAGAATTTGTTACTCAATTGTATCTTTTCATGTTAAAAATTTTCTACCTACCAAACATCATGACTGTATCACACTCTGCCTTTCTTGAATAAATGTTTGTTCTGCAAGTATATCTATGTAGTCAAGAAAAGTAAATTCTGAAAATACAGTGTAAATAAAAAAAAAAAAAGATTTATTACAGGTAAATAATATCACTGATTAACTGTTTTATGAAAGGTACTTTAAAATATGTGAAAGAAGTAAATGAATAAAATGTATTTTCTAAAAAAAAAAATGTATTTTCTATCAGAACTCAAAAAGAGGAATGTATATAATTTTTGCACCCTTAAAAATATGAGTAGATGATTTTGATTTCATATTCATGAAACATCTCATTTTCTAACAAGTCATAAAAGGAGATAAAGCTATGATAAAATACAAATGGATTTAGAAGGAATTAGATATAAAAAGAAACAATTAAAGAATAACCAATTTATAATATGATACTACGTTACAGTCACAAAATTGGGGTTACTGCCAAGTTCACAAACATTTCCTAAGTGAACCGTACCCCATAATCTGATCATGATTTATTGATTCAAAGGTACAGGCACAGGGCTCAAATTTGGTCAAACATATTTTTCTCTATGGGAGAATAAAACTTAAACATTGACATGCAGTATCCAATGTTAATTATCATTGCATACTGGAATCACTGTTGATGAGGTGTCCCCAGGTGCCCTGATGCCTTTCTTTCCTAGAATATTCAAATGTAATTCTAATAAATCTGCTTTTCTCTTATGTTCACCAGTTTGGATCCTAAAATAATTCTAATGGACATATGATAGAATAATTAAAATATATACTGGAAGCAAAGATTGAATGTAAAAATGAAAAAATAAAAGCACATTATCAGGAAAATACAAACAACATTCACAGAAAGCAAAAGTTATTGAAATTGTAAGTAAATCTATGAGGAAGTAAGGTGATAGAAATGCAAAAGGAGAAGAGATTCACCATAAAAAATGAGCCTATCCTGAAGATGATACTGGTTACTTAAATAGGAAAGAGTAGTCACTGTTAAACATGAAGGATTCTGGAGCAGAATAAAGAACTGAGAATGCAGAGTGAATAGACTGTGTTCTTAAAGGAAAAATAGTGAAAGTAGCCAAATATTAAATTTAACTTCCTAAGATGATTATCTAAAGATACATTTGAAATGACTTGGAAATTAATAAAAACATGAGTTTAAAATGAATATTATATATTCTAAGTATATGCGTATACATGTGTATATGTATACCCTCACATATTATACTCATATGTACATTTATTTTGGTGTTTACATTTCATTTTTTATCTATATAACATTTATTTGAAACTCTTTATATTTGCTTTTTATTACTATGCAAAACAGCTAAATAATTTTTACAAAATTTCTAGTGTTTAATATGTACAAGCTGAGTACCACATATAAAGAATTAATATTTTAAAAAATTATTGTTAAATATTTTTAAATCACCCCCTGTATATATACTTTGTGGCAATCACAAAATTCACTTTTTCAGGAGGTAATGGAAACCTCAAAGGGAAAGGCAGGCATCTTCAAAGAACACTCAAAGTGGGGGAAAAATATGATACCCATAAAACTGAAGATATGAAGAAGTAAATTAGGTTAAGTCTACATAGATATAGAAAAAAACAAAGACAAAAACATACACAGGGGCATATACTCTGATTTGAGGAGTGGATTTGCAATGGAATATCTCCTCAGATGGAAGATACTGTGTACCAGACTCCAAGGTGACAATTGGCAGGATATTTTTTTATGTAAACATTATGACTATAAATTTGAGCAATGTTGGACAGACTTACTAGTAAAATAATAGTGCATCACTCTCTTAATTTCAACTGAGCTGCTGTGACAAATACCATCCAGTGGATTGGTTTAAACAACGGGAATTTATTGATTTTTTATTTTGGAATCTAGAAGCCTTGCTTCCTCCCAGGGTCAGTAACATTCTGGCTGGCCCACAGATTCCTTGGCTTTCCTGTCACATCATGATGTCCTCTCCTTTCTCCTCCCATTCCTTCTTATTTCCAGCTTCCAGCTTCCATCTCTTCCTGATGGATTACTCTTTATAAGGTCTCCAGTAATAGGATTAAGACTCATCCTGACACATTTAGTCACACCTTAACTGAAAATAATGTCTTCAAAGGGTCTTATTTACAATGGAATTACACCCATGGGTTTGGGATTGAGATTAAGAATATGATTTTTTTAAAGTACAGAATTCAATTTGCCATAATCACAAATAAATATTTAGAAATTTATGAGGTATGCAAAATCTTTTTAAAATTTAAAAGTATGCAATGCCATCAAGAACATTGTTTTTTTCTTAATATTATTGACTGTAAGAATATGAGCTTAACGACGCATTGTATTAAATATATTAAAAACTACCATAAGGAAAAGCAAAAGCAGAGTATCTACTTTCCATAGAAACTCAGATAACAAGCACAAAATCATTGTATATAAGGAAAATAGAGCATAAACAATAGATAAAAAGTAAAGGCAAAATTTTAAGGAAGTGAATAAAAAGCTTAAATTTCCCTTCCAAATTAGATAACTTCAATTTAAAATATAAATATGAATTAAGGGCAGGACTTCTGGTATAACTGGGTGAGGAATTCAACAAATCTTCTATGCAAAAATCAATAATAAGCTGGATGAAGTAGGAGAAAAGTGCCATTCAAGAATTTTAGAAATTGATTAGAGCCATGCAAAAAATTGAAAAATGTTTATTCAATAAAGTCTACTGAATTTTGCTAAGAATATGGGAGTCTGTGGTATTTTAGTTGGGAACTGCTCCTATCCACCCCCTTACCCTCCCCTTGTCAATCAACCCCACCTCTGTGGTTTGGAATTTGTGGATGTGATAGGACAAAGGGAAATGATGTTTCTTTGAAGCAGAACACAGAAATTTCATCCCCAGAGGTATTGTCACAAACAGTACAATATCAGTGGAAAACAATCAGAAAAAGGCAAAAATGCAAGTAGTCTGAGGTCTCAGTATAAATGCCAGAAATCGACAACAGCAGAACAGCCACAATTTTAACAAGGTTATCTAGGAAACATGCCAGCCACAGGGAGACTTAATAAGATTTACTTAGCTCTGGTGGTCTCAAAGGCTGTGAGGATGTGCAAAGTTCTTCACATACTCAGCAGTGACCTGAGGGGTTGGCAGTGAGCCACTTGTACCTGGCTGAAGGTGAGGTCACGCAAAAACAGAAAGTGAGAGCTAGCACAGACTTGTAAATTGCCCCAACTTTGACTGCATTTCATAAACCACAGACATATCTTTGGGCAAAAGGGAAAGCTTAAAGGTTCAAGGTGTTTAAGCAAAAGTCTGGGCAATCATCGGCTAACCAATAAGCTGTGCTGATTCAGGGATGACCCCTAGGATGGCAGGCTTGAAAATAAATGCAAAAATTACAACAGAAATATCCCAAAAACACAGCATTATGAAAAGGAAAGACTCTATATTATACCTGAAGCATTACTCCAGACAAGGAATTAAACAAAGAACAAGAAAATAGCCACAGGGTTCATCAAAATCCAGAATTGCTACAATATATAATCTGAAATTTCCAGTTATAAACAAAATTATAAAACATGTAAAGAAACTGGAAAATATGGACAATATGAAAGACAAACAAAGTAGTCAATAGAAATTGCCTATCAGGGGGCCCAGAATTCGAACATAACAAAGTCTTGAAAGCAGCTATTATAAATATATTGAAAGGACTAAGCAAAGTCTTGTTTAAATAATTAAATAAAGGTATTAAGAAATGGCATAATAGAGACTAAAAAGAAAGAGGATATATATAAAAAGAAACAATTCTAGGGTTGCAAATTACAAGAATTAAAATTAAAAATTCATTAAAAGTTCTCAACAGCAGATGTGCACTGCCAGAACAAAAAATCAGAGAACTTCAGTATAGACCACAGAGGTTATCCCAGATAAAGAACAGAAAAAACAGAACAGAGTCTCATAGACCTGGGACTTGTCATCAAACTTATAAATATATTTTTAATGTAAGTCTTAAGAGGAGAGAGAGAAAAGGACAGAAAAAAGTATGGAAATATAATGGCCAAAGTCGTCATTAATTTGATGAAAAATATTAATCTTCAAATCCATAAAATTCAGTGAACTCTCAGGATGATAAACTTGAAGACATACATACCTACACACATCATGGTTAAACTGTTGAAAGCCAAAGGTAAAGAAAAAAATCTTAAAAGCAGCTAGAAAAAAGGACTCATCAAGTACAAGGGAACACTACCTTGTGATTAAGAGAAGAATTTTCATCAAAACAATGGTGGCCAGAATGCAGTGGAATCATACATTTAAAGTGATAAAATAAATAAACAACCATTAATCCAAAAGTTTATATCCAGAAAAACGATCTTTTAAAACTAAAGCAAAATAAAATAGAGAGAAAAGACATTGTTGTTAGCAGACTCACCTCACAAGATGTTGAAATGCAGTGACACTGGGTAATAACCCCAATCCACACAAATATATAAAGATCACTGGCAAAGATAATTACATAGGTTCTTTTAAAGACAGTGTAAATGCCCCTTTTCTCTTTTATTTTCTTAACTGATTTAATAGGGAATTGCATAAAACTGTAATTGATAAATTACATTGTTGGAATTATATAAAGATATAATACATATGACAAACATTTAGCCATAAAAAGGATAAATTATGCTACATGGTACAACATTGATGAAACTCAACAATATTACGCTGAGTGAAAGAAGCCAGACACAAAACACCACTTACTGCATTATACCATTTATGTGATATGTCTAGAGAAGGAAAATCTGTAGCACAAGAAAATTGATTACTAGTTCCTCAGGGTTTAGAAATGGAAATGGGTGTGAAGAAACTTTCTGGCCAATGAAAATGTTCTGAAATTGGGTCGTGAGGATAAGAGGTTAAAAGATCTTCATGTCCCAACCTGTCTGCCTTGATACTATTCATGTACATCTCTTAAATAAATGTGTGTGTAAACCAAAGAAGAACTATAATTAAAGAGCTATGAGGTCTATCAGAAACACAAATCTATGATGTCACAAGGTGACTATAGTTGACTGTCTCACTCTTCTCTACCTTCCAGTCTCTCCCTGTATCTGAGAAACAACTGCTACTCTACAATGAACAAGAGGAGGAGGTTTGTTGTCCTTACAGATGTTAAAATGTCTTTTATATTTAAGATAATTGAAGCAATTTGTTGTTTGGGCAAATATTTAATATGTGAAATAGGAAAATAAGACATTATGAAACAGATCATAACACATGTAAATATTTAACATAACTGATTAATGAAAACTAAGATTCTGAAATGAGATGTGGGATTATTAAACATATGCTATTTAGGAACTTTGTATTTCTGGGAAGCCTGGTATTAGGTCCTCACCATATCTCATAGCATATATCCCTGGCCAATTCACATTATCAAAAAAGCATATAACTAATGCAGTAAAATTACTCTATTCAGAGAGAAAAATTTGAGATGTTAATATTTTAATCTTGATGTATTTTATTGCCCAATCTGACTGTCCCATATGATTTTTTCAGATACAGCATTCAGAATCAATAAAAATACTTAATGTTTAAATAATGTCTGTGTTTGCAAAGTACCCATGCAAATGTCAAATCATTTTTTTCTTCTCAACACCAAGAAAAAGTGAGTCAAAGACTGAAATATGTTAATATATATTTTATTGTTTCTTCTTTCATATTTTCTACTGAAATTTTTTGAAGTATATAAGCTTGATCGCATGGCAGACTTTATTTACAGGCCAATTCCACTTATTTTTATTATGATAGGCAATATTCCACTACATACTTTATGAATAATAAATATTGTTTATTGAATAAAATTTTCCACAGTTTATAGTAGCTACTATATAGACATTTAGGAACAGAAAAAACATAATTTCCTTCCTGAGGCATTTCTAATGCAATTGAAAGTTTTATCATCTGTTTATTGTGTGCACTTCAGGGCAGAAATTACACTACTTTAAATGATCACAGCATAATGAAATATTAGGAAAGGGAATTTCTAATTCTATTTACAGCAAAGTACCAATTCTGCTTTCTTAGGTATTATATTTTCCACTACATTGCCATCATGCCCTGTTCGTACTCTCAGTATTTATCAAAACTTTGTGTATCTCTTTTATTTCTGGGCAACTTTATTTTTTATCAGTCCCTGTAGAATTATTGCGTGCTATGTATTTTAGTTACCATGTTTCTTAATGGATGTCCACTTTTGAAGTTAAGTTCTTAGATAATCACAGGAACAGGGACTTCAAACTAATCTGAAGAGGAAGCTAATATTTTCCTTTTGAAAATGAGATGTTGATACAGAGAAAATCAGTATCTATTATCTGAAGAACCCAGGATAAAGCAAACTCTCATTCTTTTTATTTAATATCCCTGATTTTTCCATGCTGGTAAGCCACACAAAAGAGAAAAATAATGCCTAATGTTGATTTGCTGAAGAAATTACATATAATTGTTTTTGTTCATTCAAATCATGATCTTCTTTATGATTTCAGGTAAAGTTCTGAAACTATTTCTTAATACTAGGATTAATACTTCCATCTGAATCCATTCAAATCACCTCCTAATACATTCTCTACTCAATTCCTATTTTAAAAAATATAAGCGTCACAAAATGATGATAAAAACAGTAATATTCTGCTTCTTCCTGAAATTGTATTGCTTTGCTTTATTTTGCTTTCTTCTTCTCCTTACCCTTTTTTTTTTCCCCCTTTTTCTTTGCTAAGATTCAGAGGTAAGCTTTACTGGCTCAATGCAATAACTAAAACTTTGTATGATAAATGGGTAAAAGAAAGACAATAACCAACATAATTATTTAATTTTTCTCTGATTAGCTCAGGCATTGCCATTAGGCAATGCTGATTATGTCTACATTATCTGGTCATTGACTTGATTGTTTATAAGAAAATGAAGGGAATATGGAGTTATTTATCTGTAAGAGATGTGAATTGATATATTTTCTTTTCCCAACTGGTCTAAATGAAATGCTTTGTAAAGAAAAAGTGTCAGTGCTCAATTTTTCTTGTAAAGAAATAATACATAATATACAATCAAAATGACATCAGTTATGACAATGAATGAAGCCACCAAATGCATTTACAATTAGACTAATTTTATTTATGGTATTAGAAAAGCACTTGGTAATAAATGAGGGGCACTGAATCTTGAGGTTAGCAAGTGATTCAACTTCTCCTTACTTAGGCTTAGCACCTTGCAACTTACAATGCACTTATATTGATGTTGTGGTTTGATAATTATAGTAATACCAATAATAACTAGGGCAGATTTTTTCTCTATAAATGAAGTTTATTATATGATAAAAAAGAAAGATAGCAGCACCCTCATTGATTGTACACGTTTGATGGATTATATTTTATGTGACTATATCTCAGTAAAACTGTTTTTGAAAAAGAAAAAAAAAATAAACGCAGAACATGAATGGAATATCCATGCTGACCATCCATGTACCCAACAAATTGCCAAGATTGCCTCCTGGATCCACCAAAGAATAGGATGCAAAAGCTCAACTCAGATGCAAGAACAGGCCAAATCATGAGAACTAACTTTAGAAGATGCCTAAGGAAAAGTCACAGCACATTCATGTAAACTCCTGACAATGAGTCCAGGCCATACAGCATGGTGTGGTGGGCCATATCAGCTGGGCTTAGGCCCTGCAACAGAGTGGCAACTTGACCTTATTAGACTGCTTATCATTAGTCATGGGTTCCAATGGTATCTCACTACTTTAGACACATACCGTAGATATGGCATAGTAATTCACGTGTATCATATGGGTGCCAGGACCACTTTTGGAGAAACAGCTAGGCTATATGACCTCATTTACAAGACTCCAATCAGATCAACCTATCTCATTTACAGCATCGGAGGCCCAACAATGAGCATGCTCCCATTGCATGCTATTGGCCTTTCACGCTCCCTATGACCTCAAAGTAAATGAAGTGATAGAACATTGGAACAGGTGACTCAAGTAACAGCTCCACAAAGGTCATCACGAAGAACAACTTATTGGGCAGGACCCTTGTGTATTTAAAGGTATTTGGACATTGAACACTGCATTCTGGTGGAAAAGAGACATGGCACTGAAACATATGTTGGGAAATGCTGAGCTCTGAGGGGATGGAGGTCCAAGCAGTTGCCTGATTAGGCTATGCCTTTGGAAAGGAATCTAGTCTTAGTGTACCCAATTGAGAACATAATCTCTGGGGGTGATTTGTGATTTGGGCAGAAGTTGTGTTACTGCAAGGAACACCTAATTCAAACCTGGAGTTGATGCAAGTACCTCACTCCTGTGGTATGCCATCGCTACATGGGAAGGGGAAACAGAATGCCAAGGCACTTGGTTCCTCTGATTGTACCTGGGATTCCTGACCTTTCAATACAGATGAACAATATTGTTGGCTCTATCAAATTTTCTCAAAATATGACTTCCCTCCCCAGACTGGATAATTAATGCTGGAAGGTATGGGTTAAACAACAAAAATTGTGGCTTCAGAGCTCTGACAGACAACCTGGGTAGGTATACCTTGCCAATCCTCACCTTGAGTTATTGGGCAAGAGCATCTTGATCCCCAGAATGTAAGGGGAGGGGTGTTAAATGATATTGTCTTTTTCTCTCCACAGGTTATTCCACAGTGATGGACAACCCCCTCATCCACTGGCCCCAATGATACAGACTTTTCTGGAGACACCAATCTAAACAACCCTGTCAGTTCTGACAGCATTTAGCCATCACTCCAAATCATTCCAGCCAAATGTCAACATGGTGGACCACACTGGACTACTGGATGTATGACCCAGTATCTCAAGAAAACCACTCTATAGATAAGTATGATGTACTTCACTGGCCATGGCAGATGTCATTTGAAGTCAAAGAGCTCCTCATACAGAGTACCCCAAGGTTGGAGCTGAAATGTTTTCTCTATAATGAAAACCTAAATTTCACCAGGACATCCCTGGGAAAAGTTCCTAATGACTACTGTAAGAAAGTGGTGTGGTCTGATCCTGAGGATTGTTCCTTTTGAACCCATCCATATTTAATGTTAGTAAGGACAACACTATTGCAGTACATGTAAAAGTAGTCCAGTGTGCAATAACTGGTACCTACAGAGGGTGCACTGGAGAATCTAATACTCTGGAAAAGTCAGGGACACACCTAGAGACAATCTCCCAGCCCTTACCTACCCACCACCTCCTTTTCTGATGTATGCAGATGCCTCAATATGTTTTTGTTCCAAGTCCAATGCAGATGGAAAGGCCTGACTATACCTTAAAGCCAGAAACTGGGAGCATGCAACACCAACAGCTTATCAGGCAGGAAATCTCAGTGTCAGGTTGACTCCATCTGGGGTGTATAAATACTCAACACTCAAACAGCACAGAGTCTCCTCTCCAATGAGAAGTGGGGCATGCTGAGCTGCCATCCACCAACACTGGTCTAAGCAATTGGTCTCCCTGGAAGACGGGCCATGATGGAATTTTTCCCCTGCTTTTTTGGACCATTTGTGCTGTGCAAGTAATAAAGTGTTCACTTACTAAAAGTTGTTATTTTGCCTGAGCCTGTGTTTGATGATGCAACATAAAGCAACTTGCTCCACAGATTTTGGTGCTGAAATCAGAGTGCATGGGGAAATATAGAGTGGAGTGGGTTGACTTTTTGTCCATTCTTTTCATGGCTCTTGCACTCCTTTTCTACAAGAAAATCTTGGGCAAAATTTTACTTATGGCTTTGTGGTCTAAACTGAAGGTTCACCCCTGCTGTAACAGCTTGGGTGGAAGGAATGGCCTGTAGGTAAGGAACTATCACTTGTTCTCTACATCTTCTGGAGGAAAGGTGGCAATAAATGGGACTTTGAAAACCCCTTCATGAATTCCAGGGATTTGGCTGGCTGGATCCATAATGAGATCAATAAGGGTGGGGCTTCCACTATTGGTATACACTCTGCTGGTGCATGACTTCTTATATCTGTTCTCATTCTGGAAACTGGAATACCTTCAGTCAGGCCTTCCAGACTGATCTTGTGGTTAGTGATCGGCTAGTCATATTATTAAAACTGAAGACAGACACATGGACTCTGGTTTGGGGGAAATCCTATTCCTTCTCTCCACACTTCTCCTTGTTCCAATTGGGAAAGCACATCTGATTTGCAGACTTGATATTCAACTGAGACAAGATGGTTGGAATTCTCCATCACATCTCTGAAAAGCTTTCTCTGGGATGTGTCTAGGAGGGCCCACTCTTCCTTCATGAAGTCTACAGTCACATCTTTGAATGTCATTAACTCCTGTGATTGCATTGTCAATGGCTCAGATGACAACATTCTTCCTTTGGATGTTCACTCACAACCAGACAACAGTAAGTGAGCAAAGCTTCCCACAGTTTCTGGAGAATTGCAGGCTGCCATTTCCTACTTCACCCTCTTGGATCTCCTTGGGTAGACATTTTTGATAGCACTAACTTCATAGCAGAGGGAAGTATGGAAGTTTGATATCTTGAACAATATCACACAATTAGTGAGCAACAGAGTAATTGGAGGACTCCAAGTTCAGGCTTTTATTAAAGTAGTGTTTCTAGATTATTAGTCTTCCTCTATCTATTTAGTACTTCTGGGTGTGTTCAAAATAGATACTATGAAAAACAAGGCACCAAGAGGATTTAATAACTAAGTTATCTTTTAAAATATCTTCAACTACAGTATGTACAAACAATACTCCAATATTAATCATATTGATTTTTTATTTAAGTACTGGTGATTCTGGATAATTCCCTTTAATGAAGGTAAATAATGGTATGTGTAATAGAGAGATAGTTTATACTCTACAATCTATGTGTAATATATGTAGCTTTGGAATGTGCTCTTCTGATTTACATTTGAATAAGCTTATTTCTATTAGTCTCATATTCCAAAACTGCTAAGAGGACATGTGGCACCTTTGTGTGAATTATCAGAAGTCACCTCCTCTGGACAGATGCATTTCAAAGAATTAGATCAGACACCAACTGGGCAGATTAATATGGAAAAGTACACTATCAAGAGGGAAGATTTGAAAAATTCACCTTTTCCGGGCCACTGAATTAGGAAAAGCTTCCCTATTCGAGAGAATTGATATACAAAAATGTTCTCCACAAACTCCTCAATCAAAAGAATTACAAGAAATTGGGACAGAGGTTTAATTGACAAGCAACCTATGGTCAAGGCTCTTAGATTGGCCATCAGAACATGCCCTGGCTTTTAGCTTCTATTCATATTACCCTTTTAAGAGAATTTATGTGGAATATCCATCTAACTCAATCCTGCATACAGTGACTCTATAGATATCATCACCCACTAAAATCAAAAGTGTTATTTATAGGGGAAAATGTGAGGGGGTTATATGGGAATCCCCTATATTTTTGATGTAACTTTTCTATAATGTAAAACTTCTTTAAAAATAGAATTTAAGAAAATAAAGATGTTCCATATCAAAAAAAAAAAAAAAAGAAAGTGATATTCTGAAGATCTAACTCAAGTGTAGTTAATTTGTCCAGTTTCCTACCTTGCCCCATCCCTTCATCAAAACTATTTCCTTATGATTCTACATGTAATGTATGGGTAGAGATGAACCATGCTACCTCTAGAATAATGCAAGGCATTAATGTAAATAAATATTTTCTTATTGTTTCAGCAATTTGTGAGTCTGAGTGGCAATTCTTTAATGAAATATTCTGGTACAATAAAATATCTTCTCCTCCAGTGTCACCTTCAGCAAAGAAAAGATGCTTCCTTAATGTTATAAAGTTTCAGGATAATAACAATATTGCTAAATATTTGAAATTATGACAGTCTAAGTGCATTGTAAGTTGCAAAGTCCTAAGCACAGGTATGGTGTTGTTGAATCAATTGAAAGCCTCAAGATTCAGCCTGACCATATGTGATTTCATTCATGTTACTCTGTGATGGTTAATTGCATGTGTCAACTTAGATAAGTTTTGGTATCCAGTTCTTTGGTCAAACAAGCACTGGCCTGATTGTTACTGTGAGGGCATTTTGTAGATTTAAATCATTAACCAGTTGATTTCATCAATGGCTGATTACATCTGCAATCAACAAAGGAGACTGCCTTCAGGAATGAAAGGAATCACCTCATCCAATCATTTGAAGGCCTGAAATGGAGAACTGAGGATTTCAGCAGAGAAAAAGAAGAATTTTTATCTCTGCTTCAGACAGCTGGCTTCTCCTGAGAAATTCAACATCACCATCAAGTTCCCAACTTGTGGCCTGCCCTGTGGAGTTCTGTTGGCCAATCCCCACAGTTTAATGAGACAGTTCCTCCAGCAAATCTAAGATTTCCTGTCAATTTTGTTTCTCTGGAGAAACCTAACACAAACTCTTTGCAGAAAGGTTTATTACTGAATAAATACAATGGCTCTAAAAGATGTCCTGTACATAGAGGGTTACAGTTTAATATTGTAGTAAGATATTTATATATATACATTTGCAATGCTGAGCTTTACCTGAACCTAATAATCCCAGAAAACAGTAACAATTAAAAAATCCCCCATCCATTTGTCTTCTAGGAAATGGTTTATCACAAAGGTCTACACAGTCCTCACATATTCCTCACTAAGACACACTTCACCCTTTCTCAATAACTCTCTTATAACTCAAGTGTTCTTCCATTCCTTTGTAACTTCATTATTAATGAGTTTAACTGTTGTTTCAATAGCCTGAATAAAATCATCTTCTTAATTGTTTGGTACATTTTAATATCAACAATACCTTCCTGTACTAATGCATAATTTTAATAGAATACATAAAATATTTTATATTAAAAATAAAAATAGTTATAGATTAAGATTATATAAATTAATGAGTCTAAATTCTCATTTTATTCTTTTAATTTAATTTATAGTTCATTCTTCTTTAATATCCCATATTAAAGATCAATATGGGATAGGGTGCTAAAATTATTTTTTCTTACATAAAATAAAATGTACTTACAGAGTCCCAGTTAACTTTTGTAGCTAAATAACTAAACAATTTTAAGGATAATTTCATGTAAGCCAAAAAACATGAAGTTATCCTTAGTAGGAATAACTGCTCATTCTGGCTTTTAATAATTTTGGCCACAAAGGTTATTGAATATTGCCATTAAGTGTTATTTATGTTATATGTCATCAGATTCAAAGTTAATTTCATTCTTATGCTTTATTTTCTAAATTGAGTTTTAAAACTTAAGCTACTTAATTTAAATTACCAACTCCTAAAAGAAAGACAGTTTATCTAACAAAAGAATATTATATTTAAGTTTGGCCAAAATAAATTTGAATACCGTGAAATAGGTCAATTAGTATCTGGATCAATTATGATGCTTTCTGTTTCCAGTAACTCAAATGCTTTTTACAGTAAGGAAGTTATGGCTGTGTAGTCAGAAAATCTAGAGTTAGGGTAGAAGTGAGGGTCTGTGGCTCAGTGAACTCATCAAAGCCTCCATTGCTTTCTGCCACTAGCCCTACAACCACATTGCTTATTCAAACCTGCTTGCCCTTTCAGTCTTAGATGTATACCATCTGCAATCTAAGTAAATGGGTCCTCATTTATAAATAGCAAGAGAAAGATGACTAGGTCCATAGTTTGCTAAAAGCTCACATGTCAGCTGTTAAAGACAGTTGTGATGTTTTCTAAACAAAAACTGCTTCAAGTGAGTTTATTTATTTTATTATATTTTATTATTATTATTTTTTTACAATACCATGGATGCATTAGTTTACCAGTGCTGCTATGTCAGATACCACCCAATGAGTTGGCTTAAACAATATGCATTTGTTAACTCATGGATTTCAAAGCTGGAAGTCCAAAATCAAGATGTTGGTAAAGCCATGCTTTCCCCAGGAATTAGTAGCATTCTGGTAATGGCTGTCCTTTGTCATAAGGTGATCTCTCGATCTTCTCTGGCATCTTTCTACTTCTGGCTTATTTTGATTGCAACTGAATTCACTCTCTATATAAGGCCTCCAGTCACATGGATTAAGGCCCACTCTACTTCAGTTTGGCCATACCTAAATAGGATCTTGGAAGAATCAATTCACAAATTAATCCACACCCACTGTGCCTCAACTTAACATATTCAAAAATACTATTTACAAATGGTTTCACTTAAAATTTGAACATGTCTATTGTGGGGTATGTGATTTAATTAGTAACAGACTGACATCTGGACCCCAAAAAAGATATGTTCTTTCCACATGCAAAACACATTTGCCCTATCACAATACCTCAAAAACCTTCAGCCCTTTTAGCAATAATTTGAAGTACAAAATCTCATCAAAATCTTTGTGGAATAGGTACACACAGGAGTATCCTGCAACTGCTTTAATCTGTGGGGTCCAGGATATGATCTGCATTGGAGCAAATTTTTTTCTCCATATGTGGACCCATGAAATCTAAAACACAAGTTATCTGCTTCCAAGATACAGTCGTGGGGCAAACATAGTCTAGATACACTATTCTAGAAGAGAGAAATTGGAAGTCAAAAAGAGGTCATGGGTCCCAAGCAAGACCCAAACCCAACAAGGCAAGTTCCTCTAAGAAAGTTTATTTTTTTTTAATCTCAATGTTTTGTCCTCCAGGCCTGCTGGAGTAGCAACCCCACCCTTTCCAAGTGTTGGAACTGTGGCTGTGCTCTCCCTTAATGCTGGGTCATAAGCCCCAACCTCTCCAAGCAAGGAGGCAGTGCCTACATTTGGAATTTGAGACTAAAGGCCCATCGCTATCCAATTGAACAGATATGTCTACCCTTTCCAAACAACAGGGTGGAGGACTCACCTTATCCAAAGGCTGGGGCTGAAGACCCTCTGTCTTAACCTAAGGAAATTTCTTCTACCCAGAGCTCTGCTTCCATGATTCTGCCCTTGAACTAATTTTTTTCTTTATGTAGTTCCCTTTCTGTCTCTTTCAGCTCAGACTGGCAGTACTTCTGTGCCTACCAGATTAAAAAAAAAAAAAAAAATCTCAGTTTTCTGTAACACTCAAGGAGATCTAAGCCATAAGACAAAAGGATTTTTCACAGATACTTCCTGGATAACTGCTTTTTCATTCCTGTCTTCCTCTGAGTTAGTTGACTGGATTACTGAGCCACATTCTTAATCTCTTTCTCAAAAAGCTATTTAATCACACCTTTGTTTGGACTTGCATTCTCTGGGGACTCACCTTCTGGAAACTTAGAACTGCTTCTGCCCCTGGTCTCAGAGAATGCTATCTGCATAGGTTGAGAATTTCCCAAATCTTCAAGTGCTGGTTACTTTGTGCTTCAGGGTTCAGGCCTCAATTTTATCCCTTTCCCCTCCTCTTTTACTGAAAGCAGCAAGAAGAAACAGCACTGCAACTTCTACATTTTGCTTAGAAATCTCCTTAGAAAAATATCCTAGCACCTTGCTTACAATTTCTGCCTTCCATCCAACATCAGGACACAAATTTGTCAAATTCTGTGCCAATTTATAATAAGGATTACATTTCCTCCAGTTTCCAATACTACACAATAGGGTTGATTTTAACAAAAGAATTTATTGTCTCAGTTTTGGAAGTTAGAATTATAATATCCAGGTATTGACAGATCTTGCTTTCCCCCAAAGTTTGCAGCATTCTGGCAATGGCAGTCCTTTGTCTCATGGTAATCTTTCTCCTTCATGGCTCTCTCTGCCTTTTTCCTTCTTCTGACTCTGGCTTCTTTTGACTCTGTCCAAATTTCCGTTCTTTATAAGGACTCTAATTATATGGATTAAGGCCAACCATGTGTCAGTTTGGCCAAGCCAAATAGGATCTTTCAAGATCCTTTACAGATATGAGACCACCTCTGACATAGCTTAGCATATTCAAAGAACTACTTATAAATGGATTCACACCAACAGGAATGAAGATTAAGATTTAAACATGTCTTTTGGGGATACATGATTCAATCCCCAACACATGCTATATATCAAGGAAAGAGGAAGATAATATTGATGGGCTTAGACGTGGCTTAACTGAACTAGTATCTGTAGCAATAGAGATGATATTAAACTGATTACTTTATATCAATCAGAGATCACCTCTATAGATTGGATTATTTTATCCAAACCATTGGCTTCTACAAAATGGGTGGTGGTGGTAATGGTTGAAGGATTCTGGAAAGACAACTGAAATATTCATTATTATATTTGATTTGAAAATCACTCCTTACAATATTAAAATTGGACCACTTAAGCAAAACCACTAATTTGGTATACCCAATTTGATCATTGTTTTCTTTGCTGTAGCTACAAAGAAATAGCTTCAATCTAGACTTTTACATGAATCTGAGGCTGGATCTTCCTGAGTGGAATATTACCATAATTAAAAACATAAGGTCTATGGCTGTATTCCCTGGGTTCAAAACATCTCCACCATTTTCCAGTGGTGTTACATGGAGCAAGTTACTTAAAATAAGGCTACTATTAAGACAGTTCTATGAAGACATATATCATAGGAATGTTGTAAGCTTCCTAAAAATTAATATATATCAAACACATAGAAAAGTACATGGCACATATATGAAATATGCATAAGACATTATTTTATACATTGAAGCTAATCAGCTGTCATTACAAGTGCAATCCAATGAGGAAATACATTTTTTAAATACTCTAAAGCTCACATAGTAAGCATTGTGTCTTTAAAATAATTCAGTTTCAAATTATAATATATATATATCCATATAGATAGAGATAACTATATAGACACACATACCATATAATATGTTTGTGTGTTTATGTGTGTATATATACTGTAATATATATATGAAATTAAATGATTACATTGGTAATTATTCTGGGAGTCTGTGATAGAACATTTTCTCGTATTTCCTTGAAATATTCAGATTTATGAAAGCAAAAGAATATCTTTTTGCACAATTAAGAGAAATATATGAATAGTATTTATGAAAATATAATAGCTTGCCTCCATTTATTCATAAAACTTTGCCCAATTCTATTAGCAACCTCTTGCAGTGCGGTAAATTTTTATGGGGGTGGCAATGCAGTCTTCCCCATTACTCTGAGACCAAAACTTGTTACCACTATTATTAACACTTTGTTCTAACCTACTGTGCTAATCAGATGAAGCATCATTTAAAGTGTCTTAAATAGATGCAATGATCTGAATAACACTTCGTACCTTAGATCCTACAATAATAAGAAAAGTGATGCTCTCTGGCTTATCAGCCTAGTAGACCCTGTCTATTTATCTCCAGTAAAAGCAATTGTTGTCTATGTTTAAATAATTACTGATTTTTATGAGGTTTTTGAACTTTGAAATTTTCCTATACTTTCAGTTTACAACATTTTATACCCTGCTGAGTATTTATAATTTTGTAACATCAGTATAAGAGGTCTATATGGCTATTAAGGGTACCCCTTTGGAAGGTATACTTGCCATGGAAAATAAAACTATGTGATCACTTAGCTAAGCATAATTGCATATATTCTTATCATTTTATGTTTACCAAATTCAACATCAGTTTTGGCCTTTGTTAAAAAACGAAAATAAAAATATTTCTTAATGATATTGTATATAATTCTCATTTACAATGAAGTTTTCTCTGACATCTTTATTTAAAGTATCCCACTCCTACTTTTCTCTATCGCTGGCAGTTTTTACAACTTCAGCAATTTTCTTTTCTTTATTTTATTTTTATTCTGCTACTATACTAAACTGAGATTCTATCCATCTTATTGTATTTCCAGTCTAACACAAAATGAAAGTTCAATAAATTCAAATACACATCCACAATTCCTTATTCAAATCCCCAAGGGACAGCTGAGTTCAGAATTCAAAATATTTTTTGGTGTTAAAAATGCAACAACAAACATAGAAAATCTCACATCATACCCCACCAAGGTCTGAAGTAAGCCCTGTAATCAAACAACAATATTTCTTCAGCAAAACATATGGACATTCACATTAGTAAAAAAAAAGAATCTAAAGAGCATTATGTCACTTCAAGTCAGGTACAGTTTTGCTGCCAAAATGAATTGCTGAAAAATTTTGTTTTTCAGAATTGTAATTTTATCTGTAACAGCTAAGATCTTAAGGAAAGGAAGAAAAATCAAAGAAGAAAATTTTAAAATTTTACCAAAACATGCATTCTGAAAGTTTATTAAGTGAGGATTATGGAAATATTGAATAAGAGAAGTTTAATAGATGGTGAACTAGAGATCATGCCATTTTATGCTTCATTTTTAAGACCTAGTAGAGTGCTTTGCACATGGTCAAGATTCAGTAAGTAGTTGGGAATAAGTAATAATAAAAGCTAACTTATAGGGAAGCAGATGTGGCTCTACCAGTTGGGCACAGCCCACCACATGGGAGGTCCTGGGTTCAGGTCCCGTGCCTCCTAAAAGAAGACCAGCAGAGGGTGCCCCCACTGCAATGAGCAGATGCCATAAGTCAGCAGACACCTTAGCCTGTAGGGAGTGGATGTGGCTAAGGCCCTTGGGTACTCCCCTCTCATGTGGGAGGTCCCAGGTTCTATTCCAGGTGCCTCCTGGAGGAGGCAAGCAAACACTGAGCAGACAGATGACAGAACCATCTGGGGGAGGGAGAGGATAAATAAAGAAAAAATAAAGTAAATAAATCTTTAAAAACCAAAAAAGCTAACTTATGTATCATGATAATTCTTTACAATGCATTGTTTTACAGTTCCTTAAAAATACTAACTGCATTTAATTCTCATTACCACATGAAGTAGGTGCTGTTTTTATCCATTTTACAGATGAGGAAATGAAAAGTTTCAGTACTTTCCCTGTTGGTCAGAAGAAGAACCACCAAAAAGATGTCAACCCACTCTAAAACAGGTGCTGGGGTGACTGGCAAAAGCACAACTCACACAGGTTCTGATGGAAAGATGTTTTACTCACATGGAGATGAGATAGGGCAAGGTCAGCTTCACAAGTGGGCATCAATTCCCCACAGCCAAGCGGGTCTCAATCTGTGGCTGAAGCAGGGGGCTGCTCTAAGCACAGTAGCCCTCTCTGGTGTTCATGTGCTGCCGCAGTGGAAGAGCCCCACTCCTGCCCTGCAGGGGACACATATACCACTATGGTGTGAGCTGGATATCATAAAACATGCCCACAAGTGTCAGATTGTCTCCAGGGAATGTTTACTTATGTGTGGTACAAAAAAGGAAGGAATGCACTAGCATTCCTTTTATTTACTAAGGGATTGTGTTATATCCTACCACACTGACACACCTGGTCCTGAGCACAGGATGTAATTGTGGGTCTCAGGGAAGGTGGCAGGCTGCACCCCTGGCATACAGTTATGAGAAGAGCCGAGATTCAATCCAAGAAATATAACTCCAGTGTCCAAAATTTTCAGTACTATGCAGTGATGCTTCCTTGTGCTCCCATAATTCCTGACACACAGAAATACTCAATAAATATTAGCTGAATTGCATTGAGGAAGTCTAAATTAAGCTTATAGGGAAGCAAACCCATGTTGTGCAAGGAACTATGGCAATATCTTTAAAAACATGGGATTTGAATTAGACGGACATGTTTTCTATCTCTCCTTACCAACTACTGTGATTTTGAGAAATTTACTGGACTTCTATTAATCTCATAATCCTCACCTATAAGGTGAGCTTGGTAACAGTATTAGCCTCTCAGGTTTGTTGGGAGGATTAAATCAGATAATATATTCATATTTGGATACAGCAATGTATCTAAACTTTTCTAAATTCCCCCACCTTCAGGGGTTATTTTTTTTCTTATTACTCATCAAGTATCACTGCAGGATGCTTATGTATTTTATAAGGTTATTTGATTTTCCTATCTGATCATTGAGAGGAAATGTTTAAGTATTTTACAAATCCACCCTAGCTTCTACTTGTGATTTTCTTGGGAGACCTAGTAGAGCTGTGCTCTACATTGAAGACCCCACAAATTTAAGAATATAAGAGCATATAAATTGGGGAGCCTAAATTTATGCTAGCTGCTGTAATTTTGAAGAATCCCCTAAGTTTCCCACCATTTATTAAGGTTGTATACATTTTACAAGACTTTCAGTTCACTGGGGTAGGGGAGACTTATGCTGGGGCCACCTGTTCCATTTAGAGAATTTTAATGAATTATTTTATCTTATTTTCTCTTGGTTTTATTCCTAGTCTAGAGTTTCTCAGGGGCCTGTCATGAAGGTCGGTTGCCTCTGCTGCTCCAGGGTGCCCCATGACAATTCTAAGGATAAGATTCCTCTCACTCTGCCTGTTTGCCAGATTCGAATATGTTGTAATCTCTCAAAGGCAATACTCTCCCACAAACACATTGCTTCATTGTTGTGCCTTATACCATATCTATTAATTGTAGTTTTAAATGGGTTCTCAACAAAAAGAGAATTTAAATTGTGCTCAGAGCTCTGTATTTTTCCTAAAAAACTCTAAACAAGAGATACACTTAAAATCACATAAAGTAATATTAATAGTCAATAATATATGTAAGAAAGTCACATGGACAGAAGATGACCACTGATCAGATCATAGCCTCCTGTATCATCTCCTTATCATGCTCTACTCTGGGGCAAGGCAGCAAAATATTTACTAACATGTGGTTTAGAGCAATGAATCCTTTTATGAATGACAAAAATCTTGAGAAGTATGATGCCAATCTGATTCAGATCATGGGTATACAATCAGGACCACAGAGAAGGGTTTCTAGGTGATAAGTCATGGAAAGCAGGGAGGGATTGATCCACCTTGAGCATGCACTCACCCTAGCCATGTATTTAAGGGAGAGACTTCTGTGAATGCTAAAAATTCCTGGATGGGTTGTAGGATGGATGAGATGAAGCCTTAAATTATAGAGTTCAGTGATGAGAGTAAAACAAGACACACAATTAACTATGGTTTTCTGTGACTTCAGTATATGTTTTACGAATTATGCTACCTTGATCAAATCATTCTCTCAAAACATCATATTATTCATTTATAAAAGAGCTCAAAGCTAAAATACTTTTTTCCCTCTCTCTCACCTCCATTTCTATTTCCCTCCTAATCAGGAATTAGGATTTTGTAAACAAAGACTATAAGCAGAAATGTTCCATTAAAAACTACTTTTTCTGTAATACTTCCAGATTTCCTAAGGCAATGAACAACAAACTAGCTTCTTACTAAAATTGGAGGAAGAAAAAAGGAAATATAGAGGGAGGGAAAAATAAAGATGAAGTCAACATTTGAAAATATTATTCCTCCTTATATTATACCAGTATTATGAAGATTGGCATTCACCTGTGTTTAGAGAGAAAAAAAAAAGTCTTATTCTTTAAAGACTATTTTAAAGAAAGTAATTTTAACCCACAGGGAGTGTTTTAATCTGCTAGATTGCCAAAAGCAATACACCAGAAATGGGTTGGCTCTCACAATAGGGATTTATTGGCTTACAAGCTTAGAATTCCAAGACTGAGACAAATGTCCAAACCAAGACATCATCAGGCAATGCTTTCTCCCTGAAGACCAGCTGCCTGAAATTCTGGACTTTTTCACATGGCAAGGAACAAGGCAGTATCTGCTGATCTCACCCTTCTTTTTTTGGGTTTTGTTGCTTCAGCTTCTTTCTTCTACACTTTCCTCATTTCTCTCTCCATATTCATTTCATTTATAAAGGACTCCAGTAGGAGGATTAAGACCCATACTGGTTTTGCTTGCAGTTTTAGATATTCTCTGTATTTTTGGGATGGGTGTTGTCATCATCTTTTTGGTCCTTTTTCTGGGCAAGTCAAATGAACTGGAGAGTAAGTGTTGGCTGCCACTCTGCTGAGATTCAGGGCTCAACAGGCACATGCACAGACTGAAGATTTAAGTTTCTGAGACATATATTTAATGAGTATCATGGTAATTATAGGCTAAAATAAAAGAAGTAGAAGAATCATTTGTAGGGAAATTATAACTGATTCTAACTCTATTAAAATGGGGAAATAAGTTGTCATATATTCCAAGGTAATACCCACCAACAGCGTGCTGACTTCAAGGGATTGTGTGCCTTACCTACAGTGTCAGGATGGCTCTGAAGTGCTATTCTGCTAAGGAAGAGGCAGAAACTCTAAATGCTATGCAAAGGCAGATTTATTCAATCAAATGAGTTTCAGGTTATATTAAATTATTATAACAATTGAGCAATCACAAAAGAAAATAATCAATTAAAGACACAGGAAAGAATGAAAGTATATACAACCACTCACCAAATCAGGGGAAAACTCAACATCAGAACACTCACGTGGCTGGGGGCCCCTTTGCAGGTGATCAGAGTCCCGATTGGAAAAATGGTCCCAGGCAGAGGGTCCCATCCTGGGTGAGGCTCCGACTGGCAGCTTAGGGGCTACCTCTTTTAAGGGGTTCAGAACCTCAGAACTCCAATGACTCTTGCAACTAGTGAGGAATGACCTCATCAAAAGTAACTGAATCCCTCTGGCGGGCGGTGGCCAGCCCTCTACAGGAGAGACACCGTGTCTTGAGGAGTCTTTGTTCTTATCCATTTATCCTATACTGAGGAACATAACAGCTTTTAGCTTTTAGTGTTACAAGAGATTCAAACACGATGTGTAAATATCACGTCTAGTGACTTGCTTCTTTTAAACAATTGTTTTTGGGTAATAGATGATGGGGTTGCAGGCATAGCAGAGTTATAACATTCCAAATGACAAAGGACAAGGTAATCATTCACAATCCTAGGCTAAAATAACAGAGACTATTGATTAGAAAGCTTATGAATTCAAAATTCTTAATAATAATTTTCTTATAGTACATCAAGCTCTCATGATCATCCCTATTTGAGGTTTTGTTTACTCTGGCATATAGTGAGATCTGCCTCCAACATGCATAAGTGTAACATCTGGATTAATCTTTGGACTCATTTTGAAATCTCTTAGCCATAAAAACTCTTTTGTATTTAAGTTTCCCCCTTTAGTAATGGAAGAACTTGTAACATTGATATAAAGATAGTGGTTACCAGAGGTTCTGAGGGGAGGGGAAGGGAATAATAGGTGGAACACAGGGCATTTTTAGGGAATTGGAATTAAGTGTAAACCACAATGTAAACTATAGACCTTAGTTTGTAGCAATGTTTCAATATTTATTCATCAATTGTAACAAAGGTACCATACAATTGTAAGATGTTATTAATAGGAGAAGATGTGGGAAAGCGAGGGAGAGAGTATATGGGAATCCTTTATACCTTAGATGCAACCTTTCTGTAATCTTAAACCACTTTAAAAATAAAATTTGTTATATGAAAAAATTAAAAATAAATAAAAGACCCATATTGAGCCACACCTTACCTGAAGTAACCTAATCAAAGATTCCTACTTACAATAGGATTACACCCACAGGAATGGTTTACCTTTAAGAACATGATTTTCTGGTCTATACAGTTTCAAACTATCACAGAGAGTGACATGAATTAGCAAAGAGCAATGTTACCAGGTTAAGTAGATGATAAAATGTTCATTTATGTGATGCAAAGAGTGGGATATTGGAGATTATAAATGGTTTGGTGAGGATTCAGAAAGGTCAAGGATTTTAATTAAATGACTTCTGAACACAGTACATTTGAGAAGAAACATTATAGAAATCTTCCCTTTAATTCCATAATATTAGTTTCTTTTGATGCTGGAAGCAGCTGAGAGCACTAATAGGATTTTTAAAGAACAGATTAAAGAAGTGGTAAAAAAAATATCACTAAATGAACTTGCTTAGCATCATTCTTTGGACAGATCTTAGAGGCAATAAGGTGAAAAGGAAAAAGAAAATCTAAATTTAAAACACAAACAAAAAATGAATCTATATGGAGGAAAGATTCTTGATTAGTATACAGCTATCACTGACACAATGACACAGCACTCTAGAAATTCATCATAAGCCCTTTGTTTTGTCTCAGGTGACATTATTGGATCCATCAAATGATCGAAGAAATGGAAAGAGAGCTGTCTTAAAACCACTACAGAATCTACGTATGAGTTAAGCCATCATCTTTCCCTGATGCCCAGACAGGAGGAAGAGGACCAGAGGAGTCATCAACCACTCACTAGATTACAAGGGGGACAGCACAGCCCTATCATAGCAGCTGCCACTCTAAAGAATAAATGGTGCTATGACTTAGACTATTAGTCATTTAATCCCAGGCAAAGTCAGCAAACATAAGGCAACAGTTCCTTGTGAGAGAGCTTTGGTGGATGACTGCCATGGGTGGATAACTTGAATTGAGAATGTTAATGCAATGCAAAGCACTAAATTTGACACAATAATTGTTACACTTTAGGATTAACAAGTTCATAAACCCATGTGAAATATGGAAAATTTAAAATGGCATTGACTTTTAAGAGTTGGTTTTCTATTTAAATTTAAATTGTATAGGTTTAAAATTATAGCCTATAAGCAGAAATATTCAGAAGAGAAATGACTTTGTTTCCTACTTTTTGCCAAGAAAGTTCTTCATACTAACTGAAACAATGGCAATCACCAAGAAATTGAAATGCATTAGCTATTCATTGTTAGTATAATACATGATTTTATGCTACTATCATTGATCATTAGTTTTTTACAAACTACTGATCCTACACAATGTTAAAGATTGGGATCATGTTATGACAGATCACTTTTTCAAACATTTGTAACAATGATAAAAATAGGTAACAAATGGTTTCTCTTTGTTTCATTTCTCTGGACCACAGTAGACTTACTTGCTGTATTTAGGGAATATCCTTCAGATAATATTCTCTGGTATCCTAATATTTATGCTTTTGAATTTATTGTATCAATGTTACTTGTGCAAAATATGTGTTATGTCACTTATTTTTTACAATATAAAAATAAACATACATGGGCATAATTAGAATAGAAAATAACCTCCCTTTCCTTGCCTCAATTTTTCCATCTATACAATAGGCATAATAATAGTACTGATCTCAAAAATTATGTGGAAATTAAAATATTAATGCAAGTAAAATACTTAAAACAAGTTCCAGGGCATTGTAGCTTCTCAATATGTATTTCATGTATTTAATTTCAATAAAAAAACTTGTCAATATCTCTGTGACAAAATTGCAAGATCCTGGAGAGTTATGAGATTCTTTGTATATAGTATGTATAACAAACACTGTGCATCGACATTTGTTAATGAATTCTGTGTAGCAGATACCCATTATAATTCTTATTTCAATCCCATTCTTCCTTTCACTACTTCAAAGGATAAAAAAGTTAACCTAAATAGTAGCCCAGCATCTTTTATAGCTATCAATGATAATGTGGTACATTTATGGCCAATGAGATGCAGGTAGACATCCTTGGCAAGGGCTTTTCTTTACCAATTCATTTTTTCTTTCTGTCTGAAATGCCACTGAGGTGCCTTGAAATGCAGTGGCCATCTTGTTTCCTTGAAGTAAACCCAAATTGCATGATTACAAAGGAGAAAAAATAAATATTCTAGTTTCCTTCTAACCTTGTTGAACCACTCTATAAACCCTGGCCTGGCTTCTATCTCATGAGACAAATAAAATTATTAGTTATATCAACCACTGTAATAGATATTTTTGCTATCTGCAGCCAAATAAATTCTTAGTGAATGTATAAGGTTTAAACATTTCATTTTACAAAATTATTTTTAAAAAACAATTATTTCCAAATATGAAAATATCACTCTAATGTGTGTCTCACTGTATTTGAAGTCTTTAAAATTACAGAGATTTTTAATAAGATGTGGGTCTCAGAACAGTTTGTGGTCTCAAAGCAAAAAACTGAGACTTCAGATTACAGAAATGAGAGTAGGTACATTAGAGTAGTTAAAGCAGTGGAGATCATTCTGTGGTGAACCCTCACCAAGCCTGGCACAATTTTCCATGTAAAGCCAGGTATCCAAATAAAAACCTTAGTGCAAAACAGGGTGGCTCTGAGACTCAGAGAAGGTGTTCAGGCCTGGGCATGGAGACACTTGGGCTGTGTCTCTCCTCCTTTTCTTAGTCTTAGCATGAGAGCTGTGAATTCTACTATACATGATTCTTGGGGGCCATGTATACGTCAAAAAAAGACAATGTAGCTATAAAAAGAAATGAAGCCCCGATACATGTGACAACATAGATAGACTTTGTGGACATCATGTTGAGTGAAATAATCTAGAAACAAAAGGACAAATACTGTATGATCTCACTGTATAACATAATTAGAATAAGCAAACTCATAGAATCAGAATCTAGAATATAGGTTACCAGGGGATAGGGTGGGAATAGAGAATGGGAAGTTCAGGCTTAAAATGTATAGAATTTCTGCTTAGGATGATGGAAACATTTTTGTAATGGATGGTGATTATGGCAGCACAACATTGTGAGCATAATTAACAGCACTGGATTATATATTTGAATGTGGTTAAAAGGGGAAATTTTAGGTTGTTTCCTAAATAACCTAAAGATGTTTCTTGAATAATTTTTAAAAGATCCATGAAACTACACAGCACAAACATTGAAATTTAAGTTAAACCATCAACTATAGTAAATACAACAATTATTAAAAAGTACATTCATCAATTTTAACAAATGTAACATATCAATAAAGATGCTAATTATAGGGTGGTTTACAGGAACCCTATATTTTATGCATGACTATTCTGTAAACTCACAACTTCTTTAATAAAAAAAATCATCCTATCAATTAGAATAATTATCATTTTCTCTAACACTCCTAAAGCATTTTATTTGGTTTTGTATTAGGCATTGAAGTCTTGAGAATAGGGAAAGTAAAATCAGGCACATAGAATATATTCAGTATATTGAATAGATAACATATTATTATTCCTCCCACATGCATAGCATTTATCCTTTTCAAATCTAATAAAGCCAACACAATATAGGAGTTGAGACAAATTCTCCATAGAATATTCCATTGTTCCTCATGAAGAACATTCCTTGTTCTCTGGAAAAATGTACATGAAATTAAATTAAATTCTATGTTCAGCAGACAGAGATTTCCCAATTTTACCCACATTAAATATCAGTAAGGTAAACATTCAGAGAAGTAGCTTCCAATTTAAAGTCCTATTTTTTTCTTGACAGCTAATCTTCAGATTTCTGTGAGTGATAAGCACACCTACATGCAACTGGGGATTAATTATAGGTAGACACATTGATATAGCCTTGAATTGTGATTAGCTTCCCCCAAAGAATTAGATGAAGAAAGAATGAAATAGATAAGATTAAATGTCAAACTACTCAAATTCTATTCAAGCAACAGAAGTGAACAAGTGCTTAGAAACAGAAGCAACAAGAAAACTAAATTATAAGACAGATGAAGTTTTAACAAGTTACAAAATTATCATATCCATTCCAGAGATAATAATCTTCTTAAATGAAGTTATGTTTTATTCCATTCTTTTTCAATTGTTTTTTATATTTACAAATACTTACATAATATGTACATAAATACAATAATATAAAACATTTTATTTTTATTGCATTTGATTTCCTTTGTAGCCTGGTTACCCTGTTCAGTGCTGTTTTGGTTTGCTAAAAGCTGCTGGGAGCACTGTAATAGAAATGGGTTTGCTTTTATAATGGGAATTTAATACATTAAAAGCTTACAGTTCTGAGGCTATGAAAGTGTCCAAATTAAGGCATCATCAAGAGATTGCAGCTGTGGGCAATGAGACATAAGGCTTGTCACTCCCCTCTTCTTTGGACCTCATCTCTTTTACCCTTTCTGCTTCCTCTTTCCTTGTTTCTATGCTGCCCTGACTCCAACCTCCAGCCTCTAGGACTTCTCACTCAGCCTCTCGGGTTTCTCTCTCTCTGCCACTTTTTTCTGTGTCTGCGGCTTTTTAGTCCCCCATTTATAAAGGCTTCCAGTAAAAGGATTAAGATCCTCCCTGGGTCCCACAACCTAATCCAAAACCTTTAACTGAAGCGATCTAATAAAAAGAGATCTAATCAAAGGGTCCCATCTAAATGGGTTTACAGACACAGGAATGGGTTCACTTTAAGAACAGGATTTTCTGGGGTCATAAGAGACTCAAATCAGCACAAGTGCCCTTTTCCCCTTTATCCACATTATGTTGCCACCTAAATAAACTTATATTAGCTAACTTTTTCACATTTTTCATTCTGTGTTCATATGATTCTGTACGTATATCTGTGTGGTGGATAACAACATTCCCACAATTTTCTATATCTTTCTTGCTCTTCACACTCATTAGTTCAGGAAAATCTGTCTAAGTCATCTTATTTAAGTCCAATTCATTTGTTAATGGCTGTTTAATGTTTGGTGGCTTTGGAATCTCTGATTTATTCCACTGATTACCATTGACAAACATTCACTTTCTTGACTCTTTTGACACTACAGATAGTGCTGCAATAAGCAATCTTGTTCAGCTATTCTTATGTACAAATGTTTTTATCTCATTGGGATAGGGCCTCAAAAGTTGGAGTCTGGAACAAAGGTATGTGGTTTCAGATGATATTTCCTAGTTGTTTCACAGAGACATTTCCATTAGAACACTTTTTCTCCTATCAGCAATAAAAACACCAAAATGAAAAAGACAGCTGTACCAAATTTTGGGAGATGGGGACTCAACTGGGACTCTCACATGCCCTTGGTAAGATTTTAAATTGGAATACATCTTTGGAAAACTGCTTTGAAAACTAATGATGATTAAAAGCATACATTACAGAAAGCAATGCATTTATAGCTATTTACTCAACAAAAATACATACAAATATATGAAAGAAATATTCTTAGCAAGATCATTTGTAATAGCTTCCAAAATGCAAACAGGTAAAATGCCAATCAACAATAAAATAGATTTCAAAACTGTAGTATATTCACATAATTGAATAATATACAGCAAATTGAATTCAAGAACTATATCTATATACAATAGGCTGATTATTTAGACATAACACACAGCAAAAGGAGCCAGAGATAAAAAGTACCTACTAAATAAGCCAATTTATATAATATTAAAATGCTGTCAAAATTATTTTATGGTGTAAGAAGTCTTTATAATGTTAGAAGCCTGCCTATCCTTGGTTACTATCTGGAAGGGGTCATAAAGGCAATTCTGAGATAAATCTGTGTCTTGAACTGGATCCTGATTATGGATGGGTTTTCACTTTGGAAGTTTTCTTTCAGCTGTACCTATAATGTATGTATTTTTAAAAAATTAAAAGTGGTACATTTACAGAACAATCATGCTTAAAATACAGGATTCCCATATGCCACCCTATTATTAACACCTTGCATTAGTGTGGTACATTTGTTACAACTGATGAAAGCACATTTTTATAATTGTACTATTAACTAATTGTTAATTGTTAACTATTAACAATCTAAAAGTAATCCCAAAATTTTTTGTTAACCACTGATGTTAAACATACATACAAAAATGCATGCATGTTTTGCTTGGGTGAAATTTGAGTGGAATAAAGTCTCATTGGTAGCAAATATAATAATTAGCTGGATTTTTAAATAATTTTTAAAACAAAGGCTCAAATTTATGACTAACTTTCTGAGTTATGCATTCATTTAGAAAATATTTGCTGATCATATTCTATGTGGCAAGCATTGTACTAGTTGCTGAGATTACAACAGTGAAGAAGTCTGTCCTTGGGAGCATATGTAGTTAATTGTTTGAGCACCTGCTTCCCGTGTACGAGGTCCTGGGTTCAATCCCCGGTACTTCCTTAAAAAAAAAAATCCTCATGGGGGACACACAATACATATGTAATTAAAAACAGTGAAAATTTCTATGGATGAAAGTAAATCAGAGAATGTAAATATGGAAATATTCAGGTTATGGTGGGGTAAGCAGGACTTCCATACAATGGAAGGATCACAGGGAATCATTAAAGGCTTCACTGAGAAGGTATAAATTAAGTAAAGACTTGAAGAATGTGAATTAGGTATGTAGAAATCTGAGTTAGTCATGCAAATGATATTCCAGACATAGAAAAACAACTTTAAAGTCCCTGAGGCAGTTTTATGTTTGTCAGGTAAAATAGAAAGGCCATTGTGGCTGAAACAGAAGGAAGCAAAATTTGGGAAAATGAAGGTGACTGTAGCAGTTTGATATTATTGATGAATTCCAAAAAGTAATATTGGATTATGTTTGTAAACTGATCTTTTCCTCTGGTGTATTAGAGTGTATTGGATTCAGAGGTTTTACTTTTACTTAATTAAATTATGCTTAGGGCTTTGAGTGGGCCATGTCAGTAGGGCATTGAGTTCCCGCCCCTTGGTGGGTGAGGACTCACAAGTAAAAGACAAGGCAAAAGCAGAGTTAAAGCTTTGATGTTGGATTTTTAATGTTGGAGCCCAGGGAAGAAAGCGCATAGAGGAGCTTGTTCGTGAGGAAGGAGAGAAAACCCCAGGAAAAGAGACAAGCCAGTAGCCAAATAGTCTACAACTGGCCTTCTGGAGAAAGAGCACAGAAGCTGAGCCTGGAGAGAAATGGAACCTTGGGAAGACAGGAACCAAAGAAGCCTGAACTCTTGACAGACGTCAGCAGCCATCTTGCTCCAACACATGGCAATAGACTTTGGTGAGGGAAATAACTTATACTTTATAGCCTGGTAACTGTAAGCTTCTACCACAAATAAACACCCTTTATAAAAGCCAACAGATTTCTGGTATTTTGCATCAGCACCCCTTTGGTTGACTAATACAGCGACAAAGTTAGCAAAGCAGCAAAAGTTCAGGTCTTACTCTGGCTGAGATGGAAAACCACTAAATGGTTCTGAGCAAAGGAATGTTCTGATCTGTTTTATGTTTTAAATTTAAATGCTTAGAGGATCATTGCAAAATCTAGGGAAGGAATGTACCATTGTGGAACAAGGACAGGTTCAAGGGGACCAATTAAGTGATAATTAGAATAATCTGGTGGAAAATGATGCCTTGGATTAAGCTACGAGTGGTATTTTTGGAGAGAATTGATCAGTATACAGATCTATTTTGAAGGCAGAGATTTGGAAATTGCTGGTAAAGACAATTCTTATGCAAATTTGTTTGAAAAGGAACACAGAAAAATAGAAACTGGAAGGGATTTGGTTGTTTTGTTTTCTTTTCTACCTGCATGCCCTTTGTCTCAATAAGGAGAAATAACACTTAGTTTTAGTAGATAACTTATAAAGAGATGATGAGTACAGAGGATAAATCATGTAAATCCAGGTGTACTCTTTATATATTACTCTCAGACTACCCTGGTTTGTATTCCATGCATTTGTATTCTAGGTATATTCTAGAACCAAATTCTGAAGAAATAGGATGGGTATGGGGCATGTTACTTGACAGTGAGCAAGAACCACAGAAACAAAAGAGGTAGAAATGGTCATGGCTAATAAGTTCCTCTGTTGATCCTTAAACATACATGTACAAGGAAATCTAAAAGCAGTTAGGAAATATCAGTTGAAATACTGAACATATATTTAAACTTCTGCCCATTATAGACAGAGAAATCTTCTGTTTCATTGTAACTAGTTTCATTACCTGCTAAAATGAAAACATCAACACCTTTCAGAGAAATATAACAAAATCTAGAGTCTACATATAATATCACAATGTCAAGTATGCAATATTAAATTTATGGCATACAAAGAGCAAGGGAAATGTAACCATTTCACAAGAGAATAAAAAATCCAAGAGAGCAACTATGAGAAGAGCTATCATTTCACACATGGTCCTTACAGCAACCATTTAAATAATAAGCTAATGGAAAATATGTTCACAATAAGTGAAAATATTGTAAATTTCAGCAAAGAACTAAATTAATGTGAAAAAGAACCAAATAGAATGTTTAGAAATGAAAACAAAAATGTGAGTATTATTAAGATAAATATACATAAAATTGAATGAGCTTCTTAGCAGAATGGAAATGGCAGAAAGTGTTTGATTTTGAAGTTAGGTGAAAAGAAAACATCCAACCTGAAGAAAAGAGCAACACATGATTGATAAGAATGAACAGAACCTTATAGACATCTAGCATATTCGTTATCAGCAGTAGAGATTAAGAGAGAAAAGTTCGGACAAAAATATTTGAAAAAAATAACATACAAAATTTTTCCTAATCAGGTAAAATATATAAATTTATAAATTCAAGAATCCCTGTGTCTTAGTTTGCCATAGGTTGCTGATGCAAAGTACAAGAAAATGGATTGGCCTTTATAGAAGGGATTTATTTGAAGTAAAAGCTTAAAGTTCTGAGGCTGTGAAATGTCCAAATCAAGGCACCATCAGAGATGCTTTCTCACCAAAGTCAGCTACTGTTGATTCTGGGCTGTTGCCATATAAGAAGATGGCCACTTATTCCCACCGAGGTCTCTGCCTTCCCCCCCAGAACATACAGTTTTTTGGAGCTCAGCTGTGGGTAAACAGGCATAGGTCTTATATCTTACCAGGCCTCCTCTCTCAGTTTTGGCTGCTTTACTATCTTGCCAAGTTCATCTGTGAGTTATCAGGCATATGGCAGTGCTCATCTCTTCAGCCTTGAGCTACTCCATGGGCCCAGCCCTCAGGGGCCTCTTACCAGGCCTGTGTGCTCTGCTGGTTGTAGACTCCAGGACCTCTCTCAGCCCTTGGGACTTCTCTGTTTTCCTGAAGTCTACTCTCTCACATGGCAGGGTCAATATGGCCACTTCCTTTTTCTGTGTCTATTACTCTCTGTGTCTCTATTTATATGAGCTCCAGTAAGAGGACAGAAACTTAACCTGACTCACAGCTCACTGACATAGTCCAATCAAAAAAGTCTCACACCCACAGGAATGGATTAGTTCAAAAACATAATCTTTCTCTTTTTGGGATTCATAAAAGAACTTCAAAATGTCATACCTAGTCAAGGAAAACTTAAGAAAATCATATTGAGAATCATAATCAAGGTGCTGAGAACCAAAGATAAAAAAATTCTTGGAGGCAGCCAGAGGAAAAGAACACATTAGATACAAGGAACTACTCTTATAATGTCATGAGATTATCATCAGAAAATTTGAAGGGCAAACAATTCAGGGCAACTTTAGTTTATGTGTTGAAGAAAAACTACTTCCAAATTAAAATTTTACTGCAGGAAAAAAAACATATTTAAATATAGAGGTGAAATTAAAATACCGAATCAATTTCTTTTTAGGCTTTAGGAAAAGGACACGAGAAGGAAATTGGATCTGGAGGAAATGAATTAAGAGAATTGGGAAAACATGAAATTGTATACTTTTCTTAATAATTTAAAAAATACAGATACTATTAAAAAACATTGCCTTCTAGTATTTATAATGTAGATGATATAATGTATTACAACTGTAACTCAAATGATGTTAGGGTGTAGGTAAAACTGTTGTATGTTTGCTCTATTTTATTTAAAATAGTACAATATTAACTCTAATTATACTGTGAAATGTTAGAACTGTATATTGTAATTTCTAGAGTAGCCACTAAAAATTGTAAAGAAGTATACATAAAAAGCTAATAAGGTAAATTATGAAATTCTAAAAAAAGTCAAGCAATCATAAAGAAAACAAAAAGAAATAGGAGTATGAAAAAGAGACAAAAAGAAAACAAAAATAAATTTTAAAAATAGAGCAAATTTGAACCAGATAAATTATTTTATTAAATGATACAGAATTAACATTCAAATTAAGAAGCAGAGATTTTCTGAATGGATAAAGTAGCAAAACTCAATTATATGCCTTCTACAAGAGATGCACTTAATTTATAAAAGACAAATTGGTAACAAATAAACAAAAGGAAAATGATCTACAATGCAAACTGCAGACATAAGGTGATGAAGGTTTTTTGAGTATCAGGTAAAAATAGTCTTCAAAACAAAGAGTATAAACAAAGATAAAATGGGTGTTTACAAATAATAAAAGGACTATTCTTTAGGAGGACTTAAGACTTATTCATCTATTTGTATCTGATAAAAGAACTTCAAAATTCATGAATAGATTTAAGAGAAAAATACATAATTCTAAAATCACTATCAGTGATTTTAATAGTGGTCTCTCAGCAATTGCTAGAACAATTGCACATGCTCAAAAATAGGAAAGACAGAGAGGATGTTAACAGCACTATGAACCTAATTAATGTTCATAGAACAATACACCTCCAAGAAGGAGAATACACATCTTTTCAAGTGCACGTAATAGTCACCTCAATAGACAATAAAACAAGACTCCATGAATTCCAAAGAATTGAAATCATAGAGATTATGTTCTCTGAACAAATTAGAATTGAATTAGAAATTAATTACAAAACAATATCTAAGAATACCTTAATATTTGTGAAGTGAATAAAATACTTCTTCAAAAGTACATGGGACAAAGATGGAATAAAAAAGTCATACTTTGGTAACGAATTTTGTGGGATCAGCTAAATCAGTGATTAGTACAGATTTTATAGCTCTAAATGCTTATTTAAGGGAAAACATGTTTTAAATCAGTGACCTAAGATTCTATCTTAAGAAACTAGAAATGGACAAATAAATATCCCTAATGTAAAGAGAAGGAAGTGGATGAAAATAAGAATAGACATCAATGAAATAAAACAACAACAACAGGACACCAATAAAGAAAATGAACAAAACTAAAAGCTGGTTGTATAAAATGATCAATAAAATTGATAAACACCAAGCTAGATTAATAAATGAGGATGGGGGGTGGGGGGAAAGTGGGAAAAGGAAGAGTGAGAGGGAAGGCGAGGGAAAGAGTGTATCAGAAATGAGATCACAACAGATCA